>JABUQX010101479.1:10000-30000 GCA_015478945.1 Trachelipus rathkii
GGTATAATAGTAGCTTTAATATAAGGTACAGTGTCTACATCCGACCAGGTGAAGGATAAGAACTCATAGAATTCAACAGGTGAGAAGGAGATATAGTGATTAAATGGGTAGCTTGTAGACTCTGTAAAACAAAAGGTTTTGAGTTAGAAAAGGAATGTAAGGTAAAAGAGATAGTTTTTTGGTCTGCCAATAGATAAGCATTCAAAACCTTTTTCTGAAGTTCTATTAAATTTTGAATATAAGTGTTTAATATAGAAAAATAAGAATCTAGAAGATTTATAGCATTTAGAAAGAAGAAGGACAAATATAGATTCTGGGTTTCGTTTCTTATGTCATCTACGGATTGTGTCAAAGAGAACAAAGTTCCAGTGTTTGATTTAAGGTGATGGCGAAAACTTAGAAATAGAGAGTTGACAATATTGGACTGTTCAGACAATATTTTTATTCTTTTCTGCATGGACTGAACATCTTCATCCAAAGCAGTTCCAAACAAGAGCGAAATAACTTTCCACCAATATCTAACAATCCTCGCCATTCTCTGGAAGATGATGAGAAATCTTTTGAGGTGAAAGAAGTAACCAGAGATCTTTCAAAAGAAAATCCAACTGGTGAAGAGTGTGAGAAGCATATCTATTTGGTATATTATATATATATAATATATATATATATATATATATATATATATATATATATATATTATATATATATATATATATATATATATATATATATAATATATATAATATATATATTATAATATATATATATTATATAGTATATATATATATATATATATATATATATATATATATATATAATTTATTTATAGTTCTGATTACCGTTGGATTAAGACGTGTTATAAACAGAAGAAATAGAAGGAAACAGCTGGGAATCTTAGCTAAAGTGAAGAAAAAGAAAATTTTTTATGAAAATAAAGTTCTCTACAAAAGATTAACTTTAATTTTGAAGTTTGAAAAAAAAAATTTTTCAAAAATTGAGGAAAAATAATTTATTATTTTATGATTTTAAAAAAGCATTTGATATTGTTGTATAATAAGTTGAATTTTCTGTTGGATAAATATATTGTGAAGTGGCATAATTTCCATTATAAGTGCTTTTGGACTCTTAGATTGTATTGAGGTTTTTTTGCCTTATTCTTTTTACTTGAAGAAGAATATTCAAGGATCTAAAGGATCAAAGTGCAACTTAGTAAAAGTAACTGAGGTGTTTCTAATATATAATTTAAATACAAGTGTTACAAATCATCATCAGGAAAGAAATTTACTGAGGCTTTCTACTTTGTATTTACGTGAAAAAGATCTCCTCAAGGCTTTAGAGTACAACTTATTATAATAATTCTAAATAAAATTAAAATACTAGTGTTGCGAATCAACATCAGGATAGAATAAAATATCAAGCAAGAAAGAATTAAGTATATAAAAAAGCAAAGGTACTCTGGAAGAGTATCTTCAAGACAGAAAGAGTTGACATCAATGATCTTTCTGATTTTTCCTATAGGAATAGATTCGAAAGCTGAGAGAGAGGAAGAGGAGTGTCTTCAATAGTAGGAAGAATATACATCAAAGTATTTAATTTTCGTAAACAAACATAAGTGTTAATTTAAGTTTTAACTATAAATTGTGAATTAGTTTTAGAAGCTATAGATTAGGATTTTAGGGTTGGTTGTTGAGCCGGGGTTTGGAGCTTGAGGGTATTGGGAAGTGCCCCTCAGGTTGTGGGATCCCGGTTAAACGTGCAGCCGAATCAAGTGTGGAAATAGTAGAAAAAGTGGAGTGGTGAATAAGAGGGTCAGGATAAAAGGGAGTAAGGGGGAGTAAAGAGCTAAGATGGGTAAAAGAGATTAGATTCGAGTGGGTTGTATGGAATGTGAGAGGGATAAATGAGGGTCTTGAAAAGGGAAGAAGTGGGCTTAATGTTCGAAGAAAAAAAGGTTGGATATGCTAGGGTTGACAGAAACAAAGCTAGGATAGAAGGAGATGGATTTTGGAAAATTTAAGGGTATGATTTCGGGGTGAACGAGAGAGTGAGGGCGAGGGAAGGGGTAAGGATAGTTATGAGAAAAGAGTTGTGGGGTAAGGTAAAAATGTGCAAATAGGGGAGTTCGAGAATAATGTGGGTTAAATATGAAATTTGGGGGGAAATGTGGGTTTTTATATGCGCGAGGCACCAGTAAATGGAGCGAGGGAGGAAGGAGGAGAGAAAGATTTTGGAGTGAGTGGATGGATGTTGGGAAAGTTTCGGGGTAAATGATAAAATTTGTTTATTAGGAGATTTGATGCAGGAGTGGGAAGAGAGGAGATGGGAAGAATTATAGGTCCATTTGGGGTAGGTGGAAAGGAATGATTAATGGAGAAAGTCTGTTAGAATTGTTTGTTGATAGAAGAATGATAATTGGAATACTTGGTTCAAGAAAACTGGTGAAAAATCATAAGTATACATGAAAGAGTGAGATACGGGGGGGAGGGCGATATTGGATTATGTGTGTATAAAATAGGAAGGATAGGGGCAGATTACTAGATGTAAATGTATTCAGAGGGGCAGGTAGGGTGTTATCTGATCACTTGGTGGTTGCTAGATTAAGGGTAGGGGGAGAGGTAAAGGTTAGGGAAAGAGAAAATAAGAGGAGAATAGAAGTCATAAAGGTGGAAAAATTGGATGAGGCAATGTGTAGGAGGGAGTTTATGAGGGGTATGGAGGATAAGTGGAGGGACGTGAGAGGGACGGAAATTAATGAAGTGGAGGAGGAGTGGATGAGATTTAAAAAGACAATTTGTGAAAGAGGCCAGAAGGATTTGTGGAGTAAAAAAGGTGGGTTGGAGCAAGTAGAAGGAAAGGAAGTGAATTGTGGTGAAGTGAGGAGGTGAAAGAGTTGGTGAAAAAAAAAAAAAGAGGGTTATGTGAAATGGTTGGGAATAGGAAAGGGAAAGCCTGGAGGAATTAAGAAGGGTTTAGGAGTGGCCAGCAAAAGAGGGCGGGGGAGAGGCGACGAGAAAGCAAATAATGAATGGTTGTTAGGAAAGTTGACAGAAAAATTTTGAACGGGGAGCAAGATATTCTGAAAGAAGTCAATAAAAAAAGGAAGAAGATGGAGGGGTTAGGGGAGAAGGGTTAAGGGAGAGGAAGGGAAATGAAAGGAGGGGAGGATAAGGTGAGGAAAAGATGGGGTTGAATATTTTAGAAGGATTATTGAATGAAATGGGGGGGAGAGATGAGGATGATTTTACAAGAGGTTGAGGGTGGGGGGAAGTGGGGAGGAGGGGCATTTGGAAATACAAATGTATGAAATATTAGGGCGTTTTAACTAAAGGAAAAAAAGAAAAGTCCACAGTCTAGATGTTGTGAGTATGGAAATGTTACAGATGGAAGGCAGAGGGTGGAGGAATGGCTTTATAGGTTATATAATTTATGTTTTGGAGAAGGGGATGAGTTCCACAGGATTGGGAGGATGTTTGTTTGGTTCCCTGTATAAAGGGAAAGGGGATAGGATGGAGTGTGGGAATTATTAGAAGGTATTTGTCTTTGAGTGTTGTAGTTAGGGAAAGTGTTGGGAGGAATACTAATTGAGAGGTGAGAGATTTAACGGAGGAGAGATTGGCGGGAAGAACAAGGAGGATTTAGGGTGGGGAGGGGGTGTGTGGATCAAGTATTCACGATGAAGATGCTTGTTGAGAAAGGTATAGAAAGGAAAGGGAAAGTGTACGGGTGTTTTCTTGATCTGGAGAAAGCATATGATAGAGTGAAGAGGGGGGAAAATTATGGAAGGTTGCTGGAGGAATTGGAGTTAGGGGGTAAAAAATTAGTGTAAAGGTATTAGGGCCTTTTATAGGAATAGCAGAATGTGTGTGAGAGTTTTAGGGGGGGAGAGTGAGATGTTTGGGGTAAAGAGAGGGTTAAGATAGGGATGTGTAATGTCACCGTGGCTTTTCAATTTTATTTATGGAGAGTGTCTGCAGAGGAATGATGAGGGAGGGGAGAGGGGTGGAATTGGTGGATAGGGGTGATAGATGGGAAGTGAACATGATACTATTTGCGGATGCTACTGCCTTAGTGGCGAAGAATTCCGAAGGGCTGTAGTATTTGGTGTGAAGGATGTTTTGAGAGGGGTGTGTTGGACAAAAAGGGTCTTAGTGAGAACCCAGGAAAAGAAGTAAAGTTGTTAGTGTTTGAGGAGGATGAAAAAGATGATGTGGGGATGGGGTTAGAGATTAGAGTAGGAGGTTTGTAGTATTAGAAGAAGTAAAGGTTTTCATATTATTTAGGGATGAATTTGGGTTAAGGAAGGAGGGATGAAGGAAGAATAGATCACAGAGATAGGGAAGGATATGGAGCATTGATGTGGTTGAGGGAATTATGGGAAAGGGGTGGATTTATTCACAATAAAACTTGAAGATAAGTATGTTTGAAAAAAAATATGTGTTCCAGCGGTACTATATGGGTGTGAAACATGGGGGATGAATGCTAGGTCCAAGAAGAAGCTGGAAGTGTTTGAGATGAAGGGGTTGAGAGCGGTATGTGGGGTTAGCAAAAGAGAGAGGATTAGAAATAGGGTGATAAGAGAGAGATGTGATTGGAAAAAAGGTTTGGTAAGAAGAGCGGAGAAGGGAATGTTAAGGATGGTTGGACATCTGGAGAAATGGAGGAACAGAGGGTGCGTTAGGAGAGTTGGGATGCGGATGGCGGATAGGAAGAAGAGGAAGGGGGGAGAACGAGAAGAAGGTGGATGGATGGAAAAAAGGGGAATTGCTGGAAGAGAGAGGGATGAGGGTGTGGAGGATGGTAGGGTGTTGGCGAGAGATAGAATGGATGGAGGAGGTGGGTGGGGGCGAGATGAAGGAAAATATGAATTAGGGAAGCTGCACGTACCACTACCCCGCTTAAGCGGGAATAAGTGTTTGTATAATAATAATAATAATAATATATATATATATATATATATATATATATATATATATATTATATAATATATTATATTATATATATATATATATATATATATATATATTATTTTTATATATATATATATATATATATATATATATATGATAATTTTCTATGAATAGATAGAAAGGACTTGATATCGGTTAGAAGGAGGTTTCAGAACCGGAGAATATGAGAAATGCCAATTTTTATTATTAATTTTAACCCTACAGTCGTTAGAATCTATGTTGTTCACTTTATTTCTAAAATATGGCAGGAGTGATTCATGGATTTCTTTAACGTCAATTTTGGAACTTTCCAATTTATTAAAAATTTCATTGGTACTTCTCTCAAATCTAAATAGCCAGAAATGAATTTTACATAACAATCAAATTCCTTAATTAATCAATTAATTATGATATATATCATTGAATTAAAGATAATATAAACATAAAAAGCAGAAATAAAGTATGGTGAATATGATGAAAATGAAAGCAGAGTATAGTATCTGAAAGAAACGTACATAACAATATTATAACAACATCGCGTTTCGAGGTGAAAGCTCGTTATCAATATATATTTTGCAATGTTCTTTTAAATATTTTATATGCAATTTAAGTGTAAGATTTTCTAAGTGTCCAGTTTCAATATTCCAAGGGCTTTTAATATAAAGTATATATATATATATATAATATAATATATATAATATATATATATATATATATATATATATATATATAATATGTATATAATATATATAAATATATATATTATATATATATATATTAAATAGTTATATATATAAAAATTATATATATATATAATATATATATATAATATATATATATATATATATATATTATATATATATATATATATATATATATATATATAATATATATATATATATAATATATATATATATATATATATATATATATATATATATATATATATAATATATTGAGGAGATCACCTCCAATTATTTTATGTTCAATTATATATATATATATTATAGTATATATATATATATAATATATATATATATATATATTATATATATATATAGTATATAATATATATATATATATATATATATTATAATATATATATATAATATATATATATAAATATATTTATATATATTATATATATATATATATATATATATATAATATATTATTTATATTAGTATAATATTATATAATACGTATATATTTAGAATATGTTTAGTATATTTATAGCATATTATTAGATAAAAAAAAGGTTCGGGACTTCTATAGATAACTTTATTTAATTACGTTTAATATCCTTAGAAAACCTATGTCAACTAAACCAAAATCGAAAACACCTCATGTACTTGAATATATTACTCACTCTGATAAAAGTACTTTCATTTGTCAATATGAAAATGTTAACACAAATGATGGGAAACAGTCAGTTCGATCATGCACGAAAGGGTTTACCTATATACCAGTTACTCATGGGGTCACAATACATGTACTGAATCCTTTATATTAATACGACATTTTAAAAGCTCTCATCCAGACATTGCTGTAATTGTTAAAAAAAAGGTGATGCAAAAGGTAATCAGGATAAACCTTTAATTTCAAAAACTGAGACTAAAGTGGATACTTTTTCAGTTCCCAAAAAACTTGTTATGTCTTTGTCAAGTGAAAAATTCAAAATATAATTGATTATAATGATCGTTAAAGATAGTGACACATTAGTTTTCTTTGCAAGACCAGAATTTAAAGCACTATGTGGAGACATGGTTTCGAAACTGGAAATCGATTTAGACCGGGAAAATATTTGTAAAATAGTTCTAGAAAAAGCGGTTAAGCAAGAAAATAAACAAAAATTGCTTAAAAAGACGCTTTAAATGAACTAAAAATAAAGAGGCAAGTAATTAGCTTAATTAATGATAGCGCATCAAACATGATCAGTACGATTGAAAAAATTAAATAAAGACGATGAGGATGAGGACAGAAAGATGGTAAATGTGATACTGATTTTATTGAATGCCAAATTGAAAAAGTAATAGTTGTTTTCAGAATGAACTTTATAAAACTATGAAAAGACTATGTTCCGATGACGTTAACATTATACACGTGAGATGTGGTGTTCATACTTTACAGTTAGAAGTGCGTGATGGTCTCCACAATACTCATACAGCAAATCTTTTAAGCAAGGCGAGACAAATAGCAAAAGCAGCATGTACCCCAAAATTAATGGAAGTTCTAAAGATTCAAGCTGGAATAGTGGCAATCTTAGGTCAAGAGACAAAATGGGGGAGTACATGTCTTATGCTCTAAAGGCTTCTGCAACTAAAAGATTATAGTAGTAGTATGATGGGTGCCGGTACTCCTGAACTTTTTCTCTCCGATAGTCATTGGGAACAAATTGAAACCCTCGAAGAATTATTAAAACACCCATACTTTACAATAAAAAAAATAATCAATCAGAAGACTTGACTGCAGGAAAATTTTTGTAGGGAATGGATTTTTGCAAATGATAAAAAATTATATGAAAAGAAGGGAAAGAATGTTAACTGGAAATAAAATATTTTTGTCGGCCATCTTTGTTCAGAATCTTTCTCACAACTGAAGTCTGATATTAAAAGCTAGGAGTGCTTTTTGTGAACTAGGACTTAAAATGAATAACACTATCGAACAGAAATATGGGTCGGAGTCAGATAGCTCAGCAGTTTCAGGAATCCTCACCTATAGTATCTTGTCTGATGAAGATAAAGAAGTCAAATTTGACAGATAATGGGAAAAATTGGAGCATGCAGATAAGCGTTGAAAAAATTAAAAAGACAATCTACCAGTAAAAGATATTCAACCTAAAAATCCTCTAGAAAATTAAAAGGTAGAACTCCATAAGGCATTAGATGAAATAATGAAAATTGACCCGAAATCAAAGTTAACAGTTAAAGAGGCTATCAATTGCTATCCTAAAATTTTGCAAGATACCGCTTGCTCAACAACAGCTTTGCCTCCTAGTTAAGTGAATGATAAGAGTTTATTTTCTGCTTTAAAAATTTTAAATCGGATCTAAGGACATCGTTAAAGGAGGATTTTATTGATGAAGTTTTATTTTTAAGAAAAATTGTTTAGAATAAATTTATGAAACACATGGTCAGGCTGTTCAAAGAGAAATTATTTTAAAATTTAGGAAGAAAGTGAATGATATTATATATATATATATATATATATATATATAATATATATATATATATATATATATATATATATATAATATATATAATATATATAAAAAAAAAATATATTATATATATATATATATATATAATATATATATATATATATATATATATATATATATATATATATATATATATATATAATCTGTTTTGAATAAAATTATGTTACATATGTTCAGACAGCTCATAGTTCAATGAGGAATTATTTTAAACTTTAGGATGAAATTGAAATATAATTTTTATGCATTATAGAAAAAAATTAACAAAATTATATTACGTAAATGTACTGGCAGTTCATAGTTCAAAGATGAATTATATTAAAATTTATTAGGAAAGTTAAATTTTTTTTTCTGCATTTCGTAAAATACTTATTTTCTATAAAATATTTTCTAAGTTTTTAATTCTAAGTTAATAAAGCTGTCATTAACAAACAATTAATTTCATCATACCATCAAAATTTTGTAACAGAATTAATGATTTCATAACTGTAAACGGAGAAGGAATTATAACAAGAAATCGGAGTCGGAGTCGGAGTCGGAGTCGGAGTCGGAGTCGGAGTCGGAGTCGTAGTCGGAGTCGGAGTCGGAGTCGGAGTCGGAGTCGGAGTCGGAGTCGGAGCCGGAGCCGGAGAGTCGAGCCAAACAATCTTAAAATGCCGGAGCCGGAGATGGAGTTGGAGCTGGGTAATTTTAAAAAGATTTAGCCGGAGCTGGAGCCGGTGCCGGAAAAAAATTTGCCGGCTCCGCAACCATGTCTAAAAGTGTCATAAGCAGATTGCTGCGCTAATTTCCAAGAAAAAGGGACATTTTTCTTTAGGAGCAGAGTGAGTGGTTGCGTGATAATTGAGGAACTATGTATTGAATGTCTGAAGTAATTGTAGAGAACAGACATCAGACACACTCTTAGGAATTTTGAAAACTTTTAAAGCTTCTAATTTCACAGGATCTGGATACAAACCTATATCACTTATTTTGAAACCTAGGAAAAAGGAACATTTATCTAATTTTATTTTCAGATTTGCGTTTTTTATAGCATTAAAATCTTTAGATAAGTGAGAGTAGTGACTGGGGATCTTTACCGGAGACCAGAACATCATCAATGAATAGGAGACAGACCACTCCTAACAGGTCTAATAATGCCATCTCCATAGTTCTGCTAAAAACTGAAGGAGATGTTTTGGTTCCTTGGGGCATCCTCAAAAACTCAAAATGGCAGCGCGTAGTGGAGAAAGCAATGAAGGGTCGAGAAGTTGGCTCTACTTCTAAGTCTGAAAAGCCTGAGAGAAAATCTATCTTGGAAACACGCGCTATCTACCGATCAGTGAAAGAGACTCACTGATGTTAGGCAATGGAAACCTATCAGGAACCGTGAGAGAGTTCATTTTGCGGTAGTCTACTGCTACTCTCATTTTACCACCTGTGTTTTTAAGAACTAATAGAAGGGGGATGTTGCTTGAAAAATTGATTGCTAAAATGAAAAAGGCTGTGATCCTTGACAAGAACAGTGAGTTTTTTTAAAAATATATTAAAATGAGTTATTTTGACATTCTTTTCCATATTTTAAAAAAACTCACTGCTCTTGTCATGAATCACAATCTTTTTCATTTTAACAACCAATTTTTCAAGCAATTTTATGGTTTACCGATGGGATCCCCACTATCACCCACCATCAGCATTCTCTTTATGGAGTTGTTCGAACAAAGGTTTATTTTTTGACATAAAACATACGGCAATTTTTTCTGAAAACGGTATGTGGACGACATTTTTGTCGTCCTCCCGGACCATGTTAACCCCCACACACTTTTGAACCATTTAAACAACCTAATTCCGTCTATTAAATTCACCACAGAGTTTTCACAAAATAACTCTCTCCCATTTTTGGATGTTTTCGTCCAGGTTAACGAAGGCGGACAGGCAACCACGGATGTATACCATAAACCCACCTACATTGATTCTTACACCAACTGGTTCTCCATCCATGCGCTTTCCACTAAAGTGGGAATAGTCTCATCCTAAATTCTCTGAGCCTTTCGCATTTGTAGCCCCAACAAAATAGATGGACAACTAAGAAAACTTCAAAATACCTTTTTTAATCTATATTACCCTAACGACAATTTTCAAAGAGCACTTGTCAAAGCCCGGAGGGCTTTTTACAATGGATAGATGGACCCACCTACTGGCCATACTTGCATAAACATTCCAACGAACAACCATCATATCAACAAGAAGTTACTCCCAAAATAATTTATTACCCGCAAAAAGTGTCATAAAGTTGAAAGATTACTACAGCAGCATCAACGACTTCCCCCGCCAACAGCTCAGTCCATCCCATGTATATATAATGTAGATTGCAAACTGTGTCAATTCACCTGTATTCGGGAGGCTATCGACCTAAAAGAAGGATTTATGAACACAAACATGATCTTTCAATAGTCAGCCTTAGTAAAACACAGATCATCTCGCAATCATCTTATTGACACTGACAATATTTTACAGGTTAACAGCAACACCTCCTATCGGAAATTTACTTAAAGTTTCTTTATATACAATTATAAAGATAAAGCCATGAACACCGTTGAGAGGTACTTCAAGTTTGATTCCATCGTAAACAATATTTTACATACAGATAAAAAATGATAAATTATGGTTAGCAAGATCGAACCTCTACCAACTAACTAGACCGCTACATTTCGGACGGAGTATTCGCTTTTAGTTACTACGATTAAGCCACGAATATTGAACAAAGTGCAATTAGCGCAGAAAAGCTTCTTTTTTGTCATTTTGGGACCGTGTTTTAAATTTTTTTATATGTTTGTGATTTCAATAAAAATTAGTTTTTTAGCAGTTTTCGTGAGGTGTTTCTGCAGACCTATATATATATATATATATTATATAATATATAATATCATTTATATTATATATATATAATTATATATATACTAATATATATATAAAAATATATCATATTATATATAATATATTATTATATATGGAAAATATTTAACAACCTTTTAAGTAAAGTATGGAAAGTTGTGGATCCTGCTATTGTTTTTTTTACATGAAATATTGTAAATATACACTAGTCCTAAAGGTCTTATGCAATTTGGTGGCAATTAAGTGTAAATATTTTCTAAAAATAGTAATTACTCTAAAAAATTAGGTAATTCATCAATTTATATAATTATTGAATAGGCACTTCGCAGATGCCAACCTTCTCTTTTTTACCGAAAAAGGTACACAACAGGAATCTTGACTAGAGGCGGTGGGGCTTCAGTGAAGGGCCTCGTTCGCCTAGTTTTCACACTCCTCAAAATTCACAACTCTCATTGGTTAACTTGAAGGCTTTCTAACAGTTGAGATGCCTTAACACTGGCATGACAATATTATAGTGAACTTTTATCGGCTCAGAAGAGGGTATGAATGTCAGCCCTTTACAAAAACGCACAGGTGTGTACAGTACGACATGCAATCACGCACCGCCAATAATATACATACAAAGACTCGAACTTCAGATCATAATTGATAATCTCGAACCCCTCAAGGGTTTTTAAGTCATATACATAACTAAAAAGCCTTCAATGTGACCCGGACTTAATAGTTCATTAAAAATCAATTTAAAAGGAGAGATGAGAGAAGAATTAGATGCACTACTTGCAGGAGGGTAAAGAACTACAATAAAGATAAACTGATAATAACCTAGGCATTAAATATAATTTTACTCGCGTTAAAATGTAGTCAACCTTTATTACACATCCTGAAAGTAGATATTCGTAATTTATTTTTATTTTTATTTTAATTTTATCAGTCCCTTCAGCGATTCCATTCTCTTTTCCCGTTTTCTCTCTCTCTTTCTTTCCAATTCTAACAAATTGTAATAGATTTTTATGTTTCGGATATTTTCTACTGCAGGCTGGTTGTCCTTTAAAATATAAACATTGTTATTTGTAACCTTGATGACTTTATAACGGCCATATTATTTCAGCTCTAATTTATCCACATTATATTAATTGTTATTTGCAATGCACAAATTTAACTTCATTCAAGTTCTTCGGCATATATATGTTTCATTTCTGTAGGCTGGTTGTATTTGCGCTGCAAGTTTTACGATGTAGGTCTCATAAGTTCAAGGCCTGTCTGGCAATGCCGTATCTACCAGAACTCCAGCCATGTTAGCATTTTGTCCGAATAACAGCTGAGCAGAAGTGATACCTTCCCAGGTTATCAGTGCCTGCCTCAATGCAAACAGAGCAAAGGGTAAAATTTGAAGCCACTCTTGTTTCTTTAATTCTGGCTCTGCGAGCATGCATCTCAGGCACGATAAAAGTGTTCGATCTATGGTTTCTACTTTTACGTTTTACAGAGGGTAGTAGTTTTCGGTGGTATATTATGCGGTGCCAGTCAGTTGGCTCACCTCTTGAAATAAGGTGGAGGTGAAGTTCCTCCCCTTATCCATAACAATGACATCTGGCAAACCAATAAAGGGAAATATTTCGTGCAACAACACTTTAACTATTTTTTCTTTAATGATCTCTGTGATTGAGATGGCCCACATGAAATTGTTAGACATGTTAATTAATGTGAATATATAATTGTAACCCTGGCAAGGCGGTAACTCAACAATATATGCCTTTAATTTCTGAAAATTAGATTTCACTTCTTTGTATTTTCCATGTTCTGTATTGATTGCACGACCGATTTTACTACGCTGGCACTGATCACAGGTGTGCACAATATTTTTCACACGTTTGTGAATATTCCTAAAAACAAACACCGCTTTTACAACAATTTACGTTCTATTGATGCCTAATAGCCTTGCAAGTGAAATATCTTAATTATTTCGTCAATGCATGCTTTCTGCACCACTACTCCAGGCCTAACCCATGGAAATATTCTCAAATGATTCCACTTCTTAATTTTCAAGGGCATGATCCAATATTTTAGATGTTGGGACCCCATTTTAGCCCCCACCTGAAAATGGACATCAAATTCGGAATTTCCACTCAGCTATATTTTTGACTCTCTAAAACACAATTGTAGCTTTTTTGGCCTCTAAAACGTTGTTTTCCGGTGTTTTTCTGTGTCTGTAGTCATTTTTTCAAAATTTTCAATTTTTCAAAACCCATGTTTTTGACATTTTTCGTATCAACTTCCAGAATTTTTTTCGAAATGACTTCAAACTTGAAATATGCTTAGATGGGTCCATACCTACAATATTTACATAAATTATTTTTCGATTTTTTGTGAGTTTTGTGCTCAGCGTTGTCCCAATTTCCAAACCCACTTTTTTTTGGGAATTTTTGAAATGAAAAATTAAGATAATTTTTTATCTGTTTGGGCGAAGTGGATGAAATTTTCAGGGCATATGTAGTCTGGAGAGAGGCACATTTTTTACTCAGATTAACTTCTTTGTATATGCATTAGTTTTGGATTTCTTCATGAAACAAAATTTTCAAAAAAAAAATTTGGGAAATTTTTTAAAAATTTTTTCTTTAGATATACAAAAAAATTATCTAAGTAAAAAAGGTCTATCTCGCCCAAAACTTATACAAGCTCTGAAAATTTGATGTTGATCGGATAAGTAGGAAAAAAAAAAATATCTTAATATTTCACTTTTTGGAACGAATAAGTTTTTGAAAAAGGTGAAATATTTGAGATATTTTTTGTTTCTACTTATCCGATCAACATCAAATTTTCAGGGCTTGCTTAGTTTGGAGGAGATAGACCTTTTTTACTTTAGATAATTTTTTGTATACTCTTAAAGAAAATTTTAAAAAAATTTCCCAAAATTTTTTTTTTTCTAAATTTGTTCCATGAAGAAAATCCAAAACTAATGCATATACAAAGAAATTATCTAAGTAAAAAATGTGCCTCTCTGAAGACTACATATGCCCTGAAAATTTCAACTTCGCCCAAACAGATAAAAAATTATCGCAATTTTTCATTTCAAAATCCAAAAAAAGTGGGTTTGGAAATTGGACAACGCTGAGCACAAAACTCAAAAAATCAAAAAAAATAATTTCAGTTTTGGGCATTTTTTGGTAAGGTAAATGGACATTCCTTTTAATGTCAGAGGTTTGTTCAATTTCGAAAAAAATTCTGGAAGTTGATACGAAAAATGTCAAAAACATGGGTTTTGAAAAATTGAAAATTTTGAAAAAATGACTACAGACACAGAAAAACACCGGAAAACAACGTTTTAGAGGCCAAAAAAAGCTACAATTTGAGTGTTTATAGGGTCATCGAGTGATAATTCCGAATTTGATGTCCATTTTCAGGTGGGGGCTAAAATGGGGTCCCAAAATCTAAAATATTGGATCATGCCCTTCAAACCAAAATTTTTGTTTAACAATCTTCAAAGCACTGTTCTCATTCTTTTTTAATACATCCATTAGGTACTCATAATTTTTCTGCTTTTCACTAATTAATTTATAGTTTATCCTCCTCTTAAAACTTTCAATCATCTTTTTATTACTATTTTATTACATTTTATTACTACTATTCGCTTTATTTCAAATAATTGGGTTTCATCAATGAATAATGTTAAAAGGCTGTTTTTTCATGCTTTGTCTTTTCTTATGCAACAATTCTGCCTCCAGAGCGATGCGCTTTGGATCATTGAAGCTCTTGCCATTTTTACGCAAGACTATAGGTGTAGTTTTCTCTCGCATCTCTTGATTGATAAATACTTTCTTAGGCTGCTCATGATTGGCTGAGGCGGAAGAAGGAATGAAGTCACGCGACCTTGTGTCTGAAGCTCCATGATGGGCTGAGGAGATGGTTGGCCCCGCCTCCTCGTTTGCTCGTACGTGAATAGCAGATTGTTCGTTCGTATATTCGTTTAAATCTTCTCCGCTGATATTGTTTTGAACGAGATAAGCGGCTAAAGTATTTATATTCTTCGTAATAAATTTCCAAGAAACATTATGAGCTTTGCAAATTTAATTGTTGCACGTCACGAGAGTTCTGGCTAGAACTATCATTAACCTTATTGTATTTTGTAATTAAAACACTTAACTGGGTGCAGATCACTATTTTCCTTCCTACTAACAAGTAATCATGCCGTTTTAACATTTTTGATAGATAAAGGAATTGTTTGTTTACTTTGTCATACCTTCTCTCTGAAGGGCTTAAGACGCTGCTATAAAAGGCGTAAGGGGGACTTTCTTTGGCATCCCCCAAAATCACTCCCGCGACTGCTTCGGATGACTCATGTACAAGTATTTTGATATTTGTTTTCGGACAACGGTAAGCGATTGTACATGCGCGTAAAATGGCATTCTTGACATTCTTGAAAGCTTTCTCGGCTCTTAAATTACACAGAACCCGACGTCTCGAATATGGTTTACCATTTAAAAATGACTTCAGCGGCTCCATTATATCTACCAGGCACGGCAGTTACGCTCGATGAAAGCTTACCCGACCAATAATGTTTCTCAGTTCTTTTATTGTCTTAGGCCTCTCGCTTTAGCGATCTCTTTCACCTTTACGGTGTTCTGCCTCACACCATCCTTATTGATTATAAAATCAAGATAATTCAATTCCCCTACCCCTATCTTATATTTTCGGGGATTTAGGCTTATGTTTAGGAATTGTAACCTTTCTAATACTTTTTCACTGACTTTTCATGTTCTTCTTTGGTTTTAGAAAATAATAATATATCTTCTATATAGGCGTGTCAATTTTCTATATCTGAAAACAAAATGCTAACCAGGAGCTGGAACGAGGATGATGAATTAATATAACCCATCAGTAGACAGGTGTATGTAAATTATCTAAAATTACTAGTGATAGTAAAATACTTTTGAATCTCAGGATGTAATGGGATCGTGTGAAACGATTGAGTCAAATCTAGCTTGATAAAATATCAACAATTTCTTAAAGCAAATAAATCATCATGTATATATGGCAGCTCAATTATTTATTTAACTTTTATTTAACTCTCTAAAATCTGTAATCAGTCGGATCTTATTATAGTCTTTCTCCAATACCGAAATGGGAAAGGACCAGGCAGAATTTGTCGGCTTTAAAACACCTGTAGCAACCAGCTAGTTTAACTCTGCTTTCGTGCATATGTACGGTTTGTGTGGTGCCCTTCTCGGTAACATTCGATTAGCTTCCCCCTTACTTATATTTGCCCTATATGGGAACGTGGAGGAAAGCTCTTGTAAAGTCCTCTCACGGATGACTTGGTCTTGTTTTTTTAAAAAGGCCTTTGTTCTGCTTTCGCTTTCTGCATCACTAGATCCTCCTACTCTTTCTCTATGACCTTCAAAAATTTCTTCCCATCTCTGTTGTTTTTCTCTTTAATATTAAAGTTTTCTGTTTCATAAGGATTTAAAAACAATTATTTATATTTGTAAATAATATAATTTAAAGTAAAAATAGGACTGAAAGGAATAAGAAGATTTTTAAAGTGAGAAAGAATCTCTTTTGAGATACCATGGACATGCAAATATTTTAAATCGATATTCTTATTTAAATTTACAGAGTTCTTTGCCATAGGATTGCTCAATATATCTAACTTGAAATTTATACCCAGGTCATAATTCTTCAAGAATAGGAGGCATAATATATTTAAATATAGATCAGCAACATAAAATTTATCAGTAGATAATCTTTCTCAACCAATATCGATTTTCAGATCCTTAATACTATAGATATTAATTTTTGTGTCATTAGCAGCTTTAATATACCCAATAGGGGTCTTTCGCTTCTCTGTTGCAGTTGCAATACAGAGGATGACTTAGCTACCACAATCGAGAAGGTACTCTTTCTTATCTAGGGAATCAAATGCTTTTTATAGCTTCGAGTTGAGAGCTTTGCAAGTGTCAGCATAACCCATATCCTCAGCGACTTTACCGGCAATGGCGCATAAGCCCGATCTACTTTTTGAGCTCATAAAAGCTATAGGTGGCAAATCACTTGCAATCCTCTATGGAGATTCCGTCAGCGCATTGCTGCAACGTCAGGACTATTTACCCGTACCTTGTCAAAAAAGATTCAATCAACCTGCATATCAGAATTATTTATAACTGAATCACTCTCTCTGCATTAATATTAAGAACATTTGAAATTATAGCATTATCATTAGTGATTTTATTACCTATTTCTCTATATTTATCATTCATAAAAATTTTATTCACATTATCATTAGCTAACAAAGGTTCATCTATATTATTACTATTATTTAAATTTTCATTTACATTATTACTCTTTAGTTTTTATTTTGTTATTATTATTATTATTATTATTATTATTATTATTTTATTATTATTATTATTATTATTATTATTATTATTATTATTATTATTATTATTATTATTATTATTATTATTATTATTATTATTATTAATGACATCTATTTCATTTTAAAAGATACTCTGTTATTCATTACCGTATTCACTTGGCCGCCATCCTCTTTATTGTGGGTCTGCCTTAAGCTCCGTTTCCCGAGCCCCCATTTGAAGTGGTGTGTTAGGCAGTAGCAACCACCCTAGTCGGTAGAGGAATGAGTACATTGGAGAATCTTCTGACTTAGAGGAATAAGCACGGTGTAGATATTTTCCGTGGTAGTAGCACAGATCTGACGATAGTCAGCTAGGTGCGTCATTGTCATATCTCCGCCCTCGCCCTTCACTTCTTACTCTTTTTGAACGGCGGCATTCTTCAGGTTCCTTTGTTCACGAGCGATTTGGCACTTGGTGCCAGATACTTCTTTGGCCATTCTTTCATTTGAACAAGGATTTCTTTATGTGTTTCTAAAGCCTGGTCGGCTTTCTCTTTGCGTTCAAGTGAGTGAGACCGCCTCTTTGATGACTGAGACCGGGTAGTTTTTGCCATGGCTTAAATGGTTGATATTCCCCCAATAGGGTCCCTCTATGGATTGAGAATGCAGATCGAAATTCTTATGTACAAAATATTTGAAAAGGTCATCAGCTACTCGAACGAGTTTATGTATATTATTATCTTGAGCCAAGGTGTGTAAACTCATTTGTACCGAAGTTAATAATTCTGCCATGAATAATTCTTGCACAAATTTTGGGTTATTTTCAACGAGTAATTCAAAATTCTTATTGTCCAAAGACTTCCTTTACTCTATTTATGTGTTGACTCGGCAATTCATTTATTTGCATTCCTCTCTTGAAGACATCACGTACCCGTTTCTCCTATTGCATATAAAAGTTTAAGGTACGCATCACTTTGAAGTGTAAATTGGATGGTGGAAACCAATCTGTTCTGCAGAATGGAAGCTAAGAAGTACATACTTTTGCTGACGTCGTCGATACCATTCAATTTGAGTACCACATTAACGGCACAACCAACCGACTACTCCGTAGGCATCAAAAGGAGGGAGTTGGCTTTGGGTTAGAGAACTGGTCGGTTTGCGACGTGGTTTTCCTTGAGGGTAACACCTTGGGTATGTAGCTGATTTCGAAGTACCCGACTTTGGTGTGCATGCCCGTCCTTCATCAGAACTCGAAGTTAGAATTTCTCGATTCGCTGATGAAAGCGACTGGCGTGGGGAAAGTGACTTCCTTCCCTGCCTTGTTTTGGGGGATGTAGGTTTATCTTTACCGCTTTCAGACGCAAAGAAGTTTTCTTTGTTATCACAAATTCTTAAAAGAACAAAGAGGGTTTGTTCATAATTTCAAGTCTAGGCTTAAAGAAAGTTTCAATAAAAACAGTTTTTTTGTTTTTTTTTCGATTTGTATAGCTTTCTTCAGCTGCACTTGTTCTAACAAAACTACTTACTTTCTATACATAGGAGATATTGTATTTTTTCAAATACTCTTTAAAGATTTTATTTTTCTTCCCTTTGTATTAGAATGAACCGACACAGCACTTAAAGTCATATTTCTTTTTAACTGGCACTTTTCCCATTTGTTTTTGATAAAAGCATTAACACAATTGATTATACAACTTTTTAATTAATTACTAAGGCCCGTAAATTAGAAGGTTTTAGGGGGGAAAGTAACTTCTGCGGAGTACCAAATGTATAGGCAAAGAGAGACTCAATGCCATTCTTAATTAAGCAAGGTATGAAAAAGTGGGATTGCTTTATTGTTTATTTTATATGAAATATAAATGCACCAGTTAATTGTCTTATGCCAATGAAGCAATTAAGGCAAATAATAAATGTAATTAAACAAAATATGGCAATATTTACTTAATTATTTTAATAGGCACTCATAGATGCCAACATCTCTTCAAAAAGGTACACAACAGAATCCTGACTAGAAGCCAGTGCCTTTAGATTCAATAATTCACCACTCTCATTGGTCAAGTTGAATGCTTTTAACAGTTGAAATGTTTTAACACTGGCGTAGCAATATTGTAACGAACTTCAATCGACGCACAAGGGGGTATGAATATCAGCCCTTTACAAAAGCACACAGGCGTAAATAGCACACATGCAATCAAGCACACTAGAAAAATATACATATAAAGGCTCGAACATTAGAGCATATATATATATATATATATATATATTATTATATATATATTATAATAATATATATATAATATATATATATAAATATACTATATATATATTATATATTATATATATATATACTTAGTATATATATTAGTATATATAAATTATATAGTATATAGTGAGTATATATATATAATATATATATATATCCTATATATATAAATATAATATTATAGTATATATATATAAAAATATATATATAGTAATATAATAAAAATATATATATAATAATATTATATATATATATATATGATAAAATATATATACTATTTAATATATATAATAATATATATATATATATATACTATATAAGTATATATGAGGTATAATATATATCTTA
>JABUQX010101479.1:32500-36288 GCA_015478945.1 Trachelipus rathkii
ACGCACGCAAGCATACACACACCTACACACACCCACACCCACACACACCACACACACCCACACACACCCACACACACACATACTGCGTCAAAAAATCGATACCCGCAGGGTATCGATTTTGAGTCGAATTCGATTTTTACGCACTCGAACATGCATACCCATCTAAAATAAGGATGGATCGAGTTATTTTAGGTATCATTACGTAGGTTATTTTTTTATTTTTATTTTATTATTATTTGTTAATTATGTATGTATAATTGGTGTTCAAAGCGTTGCCACCGCCCCCGCCCCCGCCGTGGTCCCGTACCGCACCGCACCGCACCGGCCGGCACCGGCCCTCACCAAGCACCGGATAGAGTTTGAGACATGGTATCTCTCTCAAACTTGGTACCTCGATTAGGGATGACGTAACCTTATCATGGACGAGGTTACGCGACCATGCACCCCCCGGTAGGGGTATGCGTGCCCCCAAACATTGAATATTGAAGTAGAAGGTTGAAACTTGGTATACAATCTTCATATAAGGTATCCTCGTCGTAAATGAGTTTACATGACCATGCACCCCCCGTAGGGGGATGCGGCTTCCAAAGCATTGAACATTGACTTAGAAGAATGAAACTTGGTATACCCCCTTCATATAAGGTATCCTCGCTGCATCCGAAGTTAAATGGCCGTACACCTCCTAGAGGGGGTGCGGGCCCCCTCCAAGTAGGAAATGACCGTAGAATAGTGAAACTTGGTATACACCCTTCTTATAATGTATCCTCAGTACAGCCCGAGTAAAGTGACGCTATGCCCATATGGTGTTGGGGCTGTGGCCCAATACCATGAAAATGATCATTAAAGGATGAAACTCGGTATACACTCTTCTTATAATGTATACTCGATGTAACCTAGGTAACAAGACGCTACGCCCATCAGGGGATGGGGTTGTGCCCCAAATCCTTGGAAATTGACATAGAAGGATGGAAGTTGGTATACACCTTTCTTATAAAATAACTTCGTCACACACGAAGTTACGTGTCTCTACGCTTAAAAGGTGTAGGGGCTGAGAACAAAAATCTTGGAAATTTACATAGAAAGATATAATTTGGAGAACACAGAGAAGAAGGATAAATAGGACAGGAGGAAGAGCACAGAGCTTGAGTTGACTCAAAGTCTTATTTTCAAATATTAATTATTTTTTAAATTCTATTATTTATTTTTTTTTAAAAAAATTATTTTTTCAAATTTTTTATTTATATTTGTTTTATTTGTTTAAAACATTTTGTTTTTACTAAAAATTTTATGCTTTTCAGGTTTATAGCGCAAAAAAATTGCATTTTTAAACACCCTAAAGCACTAAATCAGTAAATCAAACCACCCACCCTACCCTCACCACCCCACCCTTGAGCTATTAATCTATTGATTCAAGTCCTATTTTGTATAACATAACAAAAAACTTTTATTCTTTTTATGTTTATAAAGTAAAAAATTAACATTTTTACATACCCTAAAGAAATAAATCAGTAAATCAAACCACCCACCCTACCCTCCCTACCCTCCCCACCCCTCCATGATCTATTGATCTATTGATCTATTGATCTATTGATTCAAGTCATATTTTGTATAAAACTTTTTATTTTATTTGTTTAAAAATATATTTTTATAGTTATAACTTAAAAAAATTACGTTTTTTACTCCTTTCATGGGAAACAAAAACTCTCAATCCGACAAACCCACTGTCCATCCATGGTCTATTGATATATTGATCTATAGATTCAAGTAATATTTTTTATTAAAATTGTTATATTTTACATAACCTAAAGCAGCAAATCAGTAAATCTGCAAATCAAACCAAGCACCCTCCACACCCTATCTATGATCTATTGATCTATTGATATATTGATTCAAATCATATTTGTATAACATAACACAAAACTTTTATTTATTTTCGTTTTATTTGTTTAAATCAATTTTGTTTTTGATAAAAAAAACATTTGTTTCCATGTTTATAACTTAAAAAACTTGCATTTTTACATACCCTAAAGCTGTAAATCAGTAAATCAGTAAATCAAACCAGCCTTCCCTACCCTCATCTCCTCTTCCCACAATCCCATGATCTATTGATTTATTGATCTATTGTTTCAAGTCACATTTCGAGTATCATTTAGGATAAAGATAACATAAAAAACAAGTTCCTTATCAGCGAATATATGCTAACGTAACAAAGTGTTCACATTAATAAAGCTAACATAGCATCACCTGAACTTAGAATATAACGTACAATAACACATCTAACACACCTTAAGCCCGAAAAAACTGCTAACATTAACAAAGTTCCATGCTTAACAACAGTAAAGTAAATAACATAGCATACAAAAACGTAACCTATTCACACTTTGTCAATCATATCTCTAACATACCAATGTTAATTTTACATTAACATGGTAATATTTAAAAAAAATTTATCATAACCTTATCTAATTTTCATATTGACAAAACGAATATACGCTAACTATCAAAGTTTTTACCTTAACATAGTAATTTTTAACAAAAATTTCTCAAAACCTCACCTAACTATCATAATACCTAACGGCTAAATACAAACATAGTAAAGTTTTATCATCTGAACATAAGCATACTAACACCAACAACCAGACGAAATAACAGCTATCATTAACAAATTAACAATAAAGCGAACATAGGAAGGAAGTAAAACAAGTTTTCATTTTTATAACATATAAGTTTCATTGAAAAGTGCATTATATAAATACATAAAAAGATATGATTTATTTTAAATATATATCATCTAAGCAAGGGACATAGAATTCAACATAAATTGAGCAAACTCTAAATTTCTCTCCAGGGATTCAACTCCCCTTCAAAGGATGTAAGAATAAATTCGTTCTGCAGCACTAAACTATTTTTTCTGCATATTTTGGTTCAACAGCACTCATTCTATCATGCCATGTTGATAGTTATAAGCATACTCCTGTATACCTCATTATACGGTAGCATATTTCAGTGTAAAATAGTCGTAGATTACTCCATGAGCTATATGTATTAAGTCCTCAAGTATCTCAACGTGGGCAAGATGTGATGTTAATTCGTTTTTTTAATCAATGCTGTAATATTTTCAGATGTTCGAACTGTGAAACCTATACATGTACGCCAGAAGGTCTCGCCATCGATGGGCTTCCAATAGTTGCGTAATTCAAGGTTTTTAATATTGTCACAAGACGAGAAAACACCATCTATTCTATTAGAACCTCTCACACTGTCTCCTCAGCTAAATATTTCCCTTCGGGAATCGATTTTTTACGCACGCGCAAGCATACACACACCTACACACACCCACACCCACACACACCCACACACACCCCACACACCACAGAGAGGACTCAACACATACTGCGTCAAAAAATCGAATACCCAGCTAGTGTGTATCGATTTTGAGTCGAATTCGATGTTTTAACGCACCTCGAAACCATGCATAACCATACACACACGGGGGACTCACTTTTATTCAAGGTTAAATGTACGTAGTTATTTTTTTATTTTTTATACATTTTTCTATTCAAGTCTCTTTGGTTTTGAGAGTTTTATGTTATTGACTGACAGGGAGTGCTACACCTTCTTTTATTTATTTAATTTTATTTATAATCATCATTTTTTATTTGGATTTCGATTTTGGCAACCTTCACAATCTTGCCTA
Source organism: Trachelipus rathkii (assembly GCA_015478945.1). Taxonomy (NCBI): domain Eukaryota; kingdom Metazoa; phylum Arthropoda; class Malacostraca; order Isopoda; family Trachelipodidae; genus Trachelipus; species Trachelipus rathkii. The sequence goes on from JABUQX010101479.1 coordinate 36,198, forward strand.
TATGACTAGAGTTGTAATCTGTTTTTTTATTATTATTTTTTTTATTATATATAAAAACGTTTTCTTGTTTACATTATTTTCATTTTCATTT
>JABUQX010101480.1:0-16453 GCA_015478945.1 Trachelipus rathkii
TATTTAATACTTTCAAAAATATTATTATATATATATATATAATATATATATTATATATATGTATATAATACGTCGTATGCGCGCCTCTTCATAGATATTATATATATATATATATATATATATATATATATATATATATTATATATAATATATATATATATATATATATATATTATATATAATATATATATATATATATATATATAATATATATATATTGTATATATTATATTATTCCCTACCGTAATAATAGTTCCTTCTGCAAAAGTATAATCAACCAGAAAAGTACACAATAGTATTAATATAAAAATTTTTTTTCGTGTTTTTTTTCAATTACCCTAAGAATTATATATAAATATATATATATATATATATATATATATCTATATATATATATATTATATATATATATATATTATTATACTAATATATTAATATTATATATATATATAATATAATAATATATATATTATATATTATATATATATATATAGTATATTAATACTATATATATATATATATTATATATATATATAGTGATGGGGGCACTAGACGCCGTTTAAATCATCTAAAGTTAATTGTCGTTAACTTTTTTTTTACTTTTACTCTGTTCGGCGAGAAGATGGCACGAGCGAATTCCATACATATAGTAATTTTCCAATATTATGTAACTTTTAATATTCCGTTAAAAATATTTCGTAAGTTCCCTTAATTAACTTTATAAATAGCCGAATAGAAATAATTTGTTCTGTTCAGCAAATGAATTCAAAAGTTCAGATTTCTTCTATATTTTACAGTGAATATTTTTTGTATTTATGAATGACATCAATCAATGTTTGTACTTTAGCAAATTTCATAAAATCCTGAATAACATATTTATAACTTTTATTAACTTAAAGTTGAAAACGAATAAAATTTGAAAGGAAATTTGTTGAATTAAGTAACTGAAGAGCTTGTATTTCGAAGATTATGGTCATTGTATGTTTCTTCATAAATAAAAAGAAAAACACCACCCCCCCCAAAAAAAAAAACAAATTTTTTAAAAATAATTTTCATTCAAATTAATTACACTTTATATATATATATATATATATATATATATATATATAATATACTATATATATATATATATATATATATATATATATATATAATATATATATTCTATATATATATATATATATAGCCTATATATAGAATGTAAATCTGCAATTAAAAAGCAGTTCAATTTGTATAGATAAAATAATTTTTTTTTTTTTTTCCTTTTGAAAAAAACTTTGGGAAATTTTTTTTCTTCACACTTACAGGATTAAATCTCCGGGCCTCTCTGCGAAACGGTTATGGCCAAGCGGTTACCACACTTTGACAACGATAAAAGCTAAAAAGATACGCGACTTAAACCTATGAAAGAGTCACTACTTCAATAAGGAATAAGGACAGCTATGGCAGTATCTTTATAGCTTGTCGTGGTTGACCGTTAACTCGCTTGGCATACCGTTCGCGAGGGTCCCGAGATCTAATCCTGGTAAGTGAAGAATCACTCAAGGAGGTTATTTATCTATACAAATTGAACTGCGTTTATTGCAGTATTTACAATCTTATACAAATTTACTCGATCTAGAGATGTCTCCTTACATGGGTTTCCTGTGTTAAACCTTTGACGCGAGTGTAAGGGAGATAAGCGTGGCTGAGGTATCTGTCTTGCCATAAGGCGGCCCTTATTCCTATTGAATAGAGCACTCTTTCATAGGTTCAAGTCGCGTATCTTTTAGCTTTATCGTTTGTCAAGTGGTACACAGCTGGCATAACCGTTGCGAGGCCCCGGGATCTATCCGGTTAGTGAAGAATCACTCAAGGAGTTATTTATATATATATATATATATATATATATATATATATATATATATATATATATATCTATATATATTTTATATATATTATAACTGATAACCACCTTATTCCATTGACAATATAAAAATTCTTTAAAAAAATTTAAAGTCACTATTTTACAGGTCACTTATATTTAATCATATCAAAAGCTAAAAAGCAAAAAAAATTTCAAAATTTTTATTCAAAATAATTAATCTTCATTTATTCCAAAAGTATAACAGAAAATAGTTGATAACATCTTCTTCCCCAGACAATATGCATTCTAAAAATCGTAAAATCACTGTTTAAGCTTAGAAACCATACAAGGTACTTTTGCATCTTGATATTCGACCCTATTTCAATTACTAGGCGGGAGAGTATCACGGGCTCTCGTCGTGACAGCCTGATGGGCAGTATTTTGTCTGCCAGGAGGGACGGCATCTGCCCTTCGTTGAGGAGGTCCGCTCTCAAAAGCAAAAACTGAAAATTACTAGGCAGGTGTTGGGAGAGAGGGGATGGTTTTTTACTAGTGATACACCGGATCTCCGGCCCCAACTTGGCTGGAGGTTTTGCCTTTTTAAAGGTCTCCGACTTTGGCCGGAGACCACTAAACTCCGGCATTCTCCTATATTTTTTAAAAATGTTAAGTTTTATCATAGTAAAATAATTATATTATTGAAGTAATATTGAGACATTTAATGAAGGTTATTTATTTATAAGAAATGACACAAATAATTTTAAAAATTAGAATATATTTTTGTTTCAGTAATGATATTAAGAAAATATAACTCTTTTCATAGCTTATAATAACACATATTAAGAAGACTATATGATACCATTTACTGCTAATTGAATTATTATACGGTTAACAATTTAAAAAAAAAAACTTTTTGGAAATTAAAATGACTAATTACATATCATTCAGAAGGCTTTGATAATGTGTTGATTAATTTGATTTTAAAAATTCAATACAGAATTAGAATAACATCTTGATGCAAAACTTATAATCACAAAAAAAAAGAAATTAAAAAGATTTGACGTTTAATTTAAATATTTTGTTATTCATTAAAATAAGATACCAGTAGTATTGTTTTAAAACTAGCTGCCTTTAAGAAACCAACATATGAAACTATACAAGTAGTAAAATGGACCGGACCTGGTAGAAGACGAACATTCGGCACTAGATGAATATTATTTGGTACTTTCTAGTACCTTTTAGTGATGTCTAGCATTTTTAGTGTTTTCGATGCTTGAAGCGTCAAATTATAGGTTTTCAAGGTCGGGGAGACCGTTTTTGAGGTCTTCAAGACTTTTTTTATGAGGTTTTGAACCTGATCTCTGGGGATTAAACCCCCAAAAGGGGGATTTTCGTTTCCTTGAAAGGTTTTGTGGTTTCAGATGATCTGGAGGTTATTTCTCATGATTCCAATCAATTATCGGCTTCAATTATCCCAGATCGCAGTTTAAATCCACTTTCTACAAGTTCTGGCTGACTAGATACAGTTTTCATGATCGATAGAAAGAATCGAGTTTTAATTAATTAATTAATATAATCGATTATAGTTGTGGAACAGCATTGAGGACCTGAGCACTGATTGGCTGATTCAAAAGTGATCGCAAAAGAGACCTCATTATCTTGATAATATTTCATTAGTTGAATAAAATAAATAAGTAAATATATTAGTGATGTATCGGATGTTAAATTTTTAATCGCGGATGTGAATGAGGATGTCTAATTTTTTACATCCGCGGATGCGGATATTTAATGTTCCATTCCTATATTATAAAGCCTCTTGTACCATATTATATATATTATATATATATATATATATATTATATATATATATATTATATATATATATATATATATATATAATATATATATATATATTATATATATATATATATATATTATATATATTATATATATATAGAGAGAGAGAGGAGAGAGAGAGAGAGAGATTACCTCCATTGGTTGGACATTTTTGGGTGGGGTGTAGGGTGCATCCCATTACACTCCATTGCCAATGGTTCGACCCTCTTGCGCTTATATCCACACTCTTCTTACGCAAGAGTAAACTTTCCGCATCTCATACAGACCATAAAACACTACTACTATTACAGGCAACACTTCTTTTTATATTTCCCTGTGTGGTGGGGGAGGAAGTCTTCTCACAGGAAGCTACTAAAGGGACAGTAGTAGTTGGGTTGGAGCCCCGCTACTACTTCTCTATACATTAGGAATGCTTAGGAGTAGTAGGACCCCCATTCCGTTCGTGTTGGTCATTTTGACCAACGCGATTTTTACCTGCCCTTGACCTTTTTTGGCCTTGACCTTTTTTGAGAACCCCAAATTTTAACCTGCCCTTGACCTTTTTGGGCCTTGACCTTTTTTTGGCAAACCCTAATTTTTTGGCAACCCTAAATTTTTTGGGCAACCCCCTAATTTTTTGCAACCCTTCGAAGAAAGGTTTCGCCAAATTCTACGATAGCTTTTTTGCCACGGATCACACATCAGAATCGCAGCACCTACTCTACCAGTCTCATTACTTTCCCCTGCAGCATACACAGTCATTTCACCTCACACCCTTCGCCTATGTACCTAGACGATTCAGACAATTTCGCCCTAAAATACAAGGTCGCTTACGGTGATCTCTAACATCTCTACGGTCCGTGGCATACCTAAGAGTAGTAGGACCCCCATTCCGTTCGTGTTGGTCATTTTGACCAACGCGATTTTTACCTGCCCTTGACCTTTTTTGGCCTTGACCTTTTTTGAACCCAAATTTTTACCTGCCCTTGACCTTTTTGGGCCTTGACCTTTTTTGGCAACCCTAATTTTTTTGGCAACCCTAATTTTTTGGCAACCCTAATTTTTTGCAACCCTTCGAAGAAGGGTTGCGCCAAACGGTTGCGGAGCAACCGTTGTACGTGCCCCACCCTAATTTTTTCGACCAATCCTTTGGCCTTCCATGGGTCAATTTTGGCCCACCCTAATTTTTGGCCGACCCTAATTTTTTTTTGGCAACCCAAATTTTTCGGTCAACCCTTGTGTATTCTACGGTACAATTTACTTACACTCACACACAGATTTACTTACACACACAGATTTACTTACACAAACAGATTTACTTACACTCACACCCAGATTTACTTACACCACACACAGGATTTACTTACACACCACAGAATTACCTTACCACACACACACAAAAATACACACACCATCCACACCCACACACACACACACCACACCACACACCACACGCACACACACACTTGCACTATACATACATTCACTATGACACTTTCACTCACCCATAGATACTTACACTTTACATTTACACTTATACACACGTACAAACACACTGACACACACACACACATACCACACTGACACACACACACTTACACTTTATACAATGCATTCACTATGACACTTACACTCACCATCAGATACTTGCCACTTACATTTACCACTTATACACACGTAACAAACACATGCCAACCCTTTGGGTCTTCCATGGGTCATTTTGGCCCAACCTTAATTTTTGGCCATCCCTAATTTTTGGACACCCTAATTTTGCGGTCAACCCTTTGTCTTCCAGGGGCGTAATTTTGAGAAACCAAATTTTTCGGTCAACCCTTTTGTATCCAGGGTACAATTTTGACATTGTATCTTTTTCGACCTTGAGCTTTTTTTGATGACTCAGATTTATTGATGGTTCAACTTTGATGGTCCCAATCACCGTAAAAGGAGTATCTAGTGATGTTCTATTAGTTTTCTATGAGTATTAGATGAGTGCCAGGTGAGTGCCAAGTGAGTGCCAATGAGTGCCAAGTGAGTGCCACATAGTGCCAACTGAGTGGCACATAGTGAGTGCCAACTGAGTGCCACTTTTGTCAAGCCTTTTCTAGCCTCCCCTGAGGCTAGAAATAGCCCTAATATGCGTGTCTACCCCTAAGGTAATAAGGTATGAGGAACCGATTCGTGTATATTACAAGTTGCTAGTATGCCTTCCTACTAGAGTTAGTCTTTCTACACTTTAAAACACGAGCTGAATATTATATCTTAAGAGTTACCACATTTGAGCAGTGACCGGCAAACGTTCAGATCCGAGTCCATAGCGTCGAGCCCCGTCGCAAAACCGCCGCGTGCGCCCGCAGGCGCAATATTTACGCGTAACCGCCGCCGCCGTGCACCCGCAGGCGCAAAATTTCCGCGTAACCGCCGCCGCGTGGGCCCGCAGGCGCAATATTCGCACGCGAACGAAAAATATTGATATCAATGTATAACCATTCAAAGAATTTCTTTTCAAAATACTATGAGTCATTCATTTTTTACTACATTGTACGAAATTTTATTAAAACATATAATTTTACATACCTTTAAAGCAGTAACATCAGTAAATCATGAGGTGTTACCTAACCACCAAAGGAATTAGTAACTTTTGTTTTACTGTTTTACTGCTTTAACTCATGTTTTACTGCTTTAACTCATTGTTTTACTGCTTAAACTCACATATTTATTAAAACATTACATACTTAAAGCAGTAAATCAGTAAATCAATAGAGGTTTACCTAACACAAAGGGATTAGTATGCTTTTGTTTTACTGTTTTTACTGCTTTACTTCATGTTTTACTGCTTTAACTCATATGTTTTACTTGCTTTAACTCACATATTTAGTAACATTACATACCTTAAAGCAGTAAATCAGTAATTCAATAGAGGTGTTACCTAACAACAAAGATTAGTATGCTTTTGTTTACTGTTTTACTGCTGCTTTAAACTCATGTTTTACTGCTTTAAACTCATATGTTTACTGCTTTAACTCACATATTATTAACATTACATACCTTAAAGCAGTAATCAGTAAATCAATAGAGATATGTGTTACCAACACAAAGATTAAGTATGCTTTTGTTTTACTGTGTTACTGCTTTAACTCATGTTTTACTGCTTAACTTTCATATGTTTAGCTGCTTTACATGTTTTAACTCATATGCCTTTACTGCTTTAACTCATTATTCATTTATTAACATTATGATTTCTTTTATATTTTTTATTTGTTTAATATTTTATTTAATATTTTATTATTATTTATTATTATTTTTATATTATTTTATTATTATTTAAAAATTTAATAAAAAAAAAACACACGCAGTGTCTGTTATATAAACATTTTATTTAATAAAATTTACGGAATTTTATTAAAAAACCTTTTTATATATATACGAGTTTTAGGGGTAGTAAAATCGCATTTTTCATTTTAAAGCATTATTACATAATTAGAAACTAAAAATCATTGACATACAAAATTTTTAGCATAAAATATAATTACAAGTTTATTTAAAAGTAAACTTCAATTTCTTATAATTGAAATAAATACAATAGGGACTCCACACAAATTAGAATATAAGGGTTGAAACAGGGTTAGGACATAGGTTGTACACAGCTTAATTATTATATTTAAAAAAGGTGATATAATGGTTATTCAATATAAATTTTAAGTTCAAAGAATCAATTATGTGAACAGTATCGTTTTTTTCTCTATAAACGGGAAAGTCCAATCCTGTTGAGGTGAGGTGACGAGGCAATGTATTGATTATGAAAACAGCGTATCCTTCTCCAATTTTACAGAGTTTATTTCGTTAATAGCCGAACACGCCTAAAAAGCGAGGTTCATTTTAAACACCGATTTTATTTCCTCTTCATTCATATCTTTAATAATTCAAAAGTACTTTGCGTACTCTGTCAATTTCAAAGAGTGTTGAGGATGCTCAAGATAGACCCACTACAGTGATGGGTTGATTGTAGACTGATCAAAAAGAGAGACTTAGTCCTAAGGTGCCTTTTTCAAAATGTTTAAATGATAGGCGTTACAAGCTGAAAGGTCTGCAGGAAGATCATAGGCGTATAAATTACTATTCTTTGCGTATTCTTCAAGATTTAAACCTGTCCCACTAATCATTACATGATACAGTATTGGCTATTAAGTCGTAAAAAGGACGAGTACAGAGAGATAGGTCTCCGTTGTATAACATTTCATAATCACGGCCGTGAGGGAGTCCATTCACATGTAAACGATACCTCTAAGCCCGAAAGGTGTGAATTTATAGTGATTTTTTATAATTCCCAGAGTATGCGTCATTTTCCACAATCCCTATTATTACTTTTTGTGGTAAATTTCCGTTCACAATGTAGGATATGATACTCGATTAATCCTTGAGTGAAAATTAAATATCCTGGTTTCAAACTCTCTTAATTAGAGGTACTTTGCTGTTAGTACTTCAAAAGCGAATTTTTCAATTTCCAAATGCCCCCTGTGGTGATAATTTTCACTTTCTACCATAGAGATAAGCCTCCAAACAGTGTTGAAAAACAGGTCTGGACATACAAGCTGTCAGCAGTAGGTTACTTTTTATTTTAAGAGCAAATTTAGGATTTGACCGTGAATAAAATGATTCTTAGTATCTACAGATGGTAGAATGGAGTCTTTCCCTTGAGAGGAAGAGATTCGCCATTTAACGACCGAAAAGTCATAAGTATTATTTATGCACTTTAGCTTGCTTTATCTATACGTGCATCTCATCTTTGAAACTAGTAAAACCAACATGATGGAGATGAGATTGTGCGTCGTCTGAATAATTTAACAAATGTTCTATATAGCTTCTATAAGGATAATTAGCCGCTGACGCACCTAGTGAAGTTCCGTTAAGATAGACTTCAACCTGGGTGAAACATTAACAAGAAATTTGATTCTGTATATACCTATATGCGTCATCACCGAAGGAAGATCTGTACCATCCGGTTTTGTCAATTTCGTTTTTACATTATTTAAAAAACACATAATGAATCTAAGTACTGATCAGAAGTGCCTGGGAATATTGAACTCTAGAGAACATCCTGTATTGGTAATTGAAATGCAGAGATTAATACTATAAAGTTGAGTCGCGTACGCTAATCTGTAGTAGGGTTCATGGAGAAGACCAACTCACTCTTACAACAAATCAGGGACTAGAAGGATGAGATGGAATGCATCTTGCATGCGTGAGTTCTGGTCGTTACTAAATGAAACATTTCATGAAAAACCTTAACTTATATAACCACCACCTCGTATAAAGTTATCATTAGTAATTAAATAGCAAACATTCAATACATTTTTTCTTTAGAGTTTTTTTTTCCGCTTAGGCTTTTTCTTTATGACAATCTCTTGGTCCCTCGACCTTGACCTGACATTTTACGTCTTATTTACGCTTAACATCATCAACAATCTCATCTGAAACATCGAGCCAATTTACGTCTTTTTAATGCTGTACGAGGATTATTTCCTGCAGCAATATCTTGAATAGTATGCACAGACCTGTTCTTATGGCTTTTTTACCTATATATTCCCCAACCTCTCCTGAGTAGAGGCCTTTTGCACTTCTCCATAGCTTTGGCAAAAAAATCCACAAGGCCAACCCCCTCTGCATTTTGATCCTCTGAATTACCCTTTCTCGTCCATTATTTACAGATGATCATTCTTATACTATCTTTGCACTGTGAGAGTATGTTAATGAATGAAGAAAAAATATATCGACTACACCTCTATATATAATCCATTATGCTGTAATTACTGCATTCTGCTTCTTTCTAATATGAACTTTGCATAACAGTGCGCCGTATGTAAAGGGAAGGGATTTCCTTCTACATCCTTTATATGCACGCGTACAGAGTTAAAATTTGATCTATTCAAGTAGATAATGGAACAATTAGGAATGTTATAACTTTAACTCTCTTTGGGAAAATATACTACTCTTAATAAAGGACTAGTAATACCTACATTTGATGATCAATTATATTGTATATACATAACCATCACGAGGATGGTGAGCATCTCGATGGGGTACATGTTATAATGCAAGTTACTCGATCTGCTTCATCTTTTTGCTCATGCCGAGTCATGGGGTTTTCTCCACAGATAGTATAACTCTCTTCAACATAGTAGAATATCATGAAGTATATCCAGCTCAGCATCACGTTTACGAATATGTTACGCTGCCTGGTGAACGTCTTAGAAAAAACATGTCAACGGTCTCGCAGGTTTACACTTACTTTTGAGCTTAAAGATATTATTATAACTTTATTCTTCATAGGTACGCATTTCAGTTTGTATACAAGTCCTTACACAAATACTCATATTCAAACAGAACGTTTAAAATGACTGAAATAGCAGGCACCGATTAATACTGACCGCCGCAAAGTTAAATTCTTCAAAGAAGTTATTTCTTTTGTAACCATCGTTGAACCTATGCAGATCACGAGTATCTTTCACACTTGTTATATAGTTTCAACACATTCTATACTTCTGTACACCGACATCCAGAATAGATGGTGAGGAAAATTTTCTATGTCCGTATTTAATATCATTTCACATAATCCTGCTTCGTATACCTCTCTTTCAAGTTGTATAGGATTCATTAACACAGTTGTAAAATCCGAGAGTTTATTATCAGGATGTAAATCCAAAGAGGCTGAAGACGGGAGAGTTAAATAAAAGTGATCTACACTCTCCATGCTTATAATGACAACTGATTAATAATTCTTAATTTCACTTGGTTTTATATATGAATTAAACTTAGCAGGGTATCCCCTCCATTTCACAAGTAACTGCTTATTTTTTCCTTACCTCTCGTAAGCTATTTTTTCTATTTTATATTCGTGAGTTTCAGGATTAAATCGTACTTTTTGTATTTCTTGTTTATAGAACCCTCCTTTTATCTTTTCACCATCTAAATCCTCCAGGTAATATACCTTTAAACTGTCACGACGGAATGGGCGGATATTGTGCACTTTAAAAACTTCCGTAGAACCATCCGGATTCATATCCTTTTCTGAATCTTTCGTCTGTTCGAGATACTCTTACATAGTTTACCTTTATTCCCGAATTATCTTTTATTTTGTTTCTTTTCATCAGATGTTTCCTACTCCTCTTAGTTTTTGACATTTCTTAAAGGCGTGTCTTTATAGTTCTATGGTAAGACCTGTTATAAGAAAAAGCTAGATCGTCCAGTATATCAATATATTTTAAAATATTCATTTTAGTAAAATACCTATGCATGCGTTCTTTAATAGTACGTTGGACTCTTTCAACTATAGCCGCTTTGTTTACGAAAAATGTATTGTAATAGCCTATACCATACTCCCAGAGCAACTCCTGAAACTCTCGACCCTTGAGTCCATTTCCTGAATCCGTCCAGAAGATTTAGTGTTCTCCTCTCTCACTTTTATAATTTCAAAGTACTGCAGTGCAACTGTAGCTGATCTTTTATCTTTAAGGGCTTCCAACCACAAGTATCTAGATTATACGTCAATAGTAAAAAGTATGTGATTTGAAAACCCATTCATTATAAGAAACTATATTTAATTCATTTCGGATTAAATCTAATTGGCCAAAACACATCGAGCTGCGGGATATGGTTTTCCGCGTAGAAATTTCTTTTCTTACAGGTTATGTAGCAGGAGAAATGCCTTCTTCGCCCGTCTAAATATGCTTTTAAACTCTTTTTCGCAATATTAGGAACCTTAAAGCAACCTAGTGAAACCCCAAAACTATTTTGTTCCCTTCAGAGGAAGTAGTAATATATCAACTACCTCCTTCGCCTCCATGTTGGCTACTGACCCATATGTAAACGCTATATATATAATATATATATATATATATACAAAAATGTATATATAAATAAATATATATTATATATATATATTATATATATATATATATATATATATATATACATATATATATATAATATATATATATATATATATATATATATATATATATATATATATATATATATTATATATATATATATATATATATATATATTATATATATATATATTATATATATATATATATATATATATATATATGTACCAAAATGTGCTATAAAGTTAAAAGGGTTAAAGAAAAAGGTCTAAAATAACATTTATTTATATACAAGCATTACAACTAAATAAATATATGATAATACATAATTACGATTTAATCCAAATAGGTTTATGTATAAGGTTTTCTTATTCTTCCTCTTGGTTAAACACGTTTAAATTTATCTGAAGCGGTAAGAAGTGCCTGAGGGACTTGAATCAGGTCTTGGCATCTTTGGGATATTATCCAAGTCTGCTAATCTTTGTGTATTTAAGATTAAAGTTCTGGGAAAATTAATAGTCTGAAGTTTTTTGTTTGATCTCATTCCATCCTTTTACAGGCCTTTCTTCCAGTACGTGAGAGATCAGCCTATCAAATCCACAAATTTGAACCTTAAACTATTTCGATCATCAATACGACTCTGCTCTGCTTCGTCTCAAAGATAATTGTTCTTTTAAAATATTATATAAACTATTCCTGATTTACGCACTCTCATAGGTAAGCTCTCCTCTAGGATATTTATTAAATTTATCTTCATTTTCACTTCAAGTTTTACTTTCATTAGGTATATCACATTTCATCGGGTAGCGGTTTACCGTAGTGGTGGATGTAGATGCAAGTCTTTAAGATCTACCAATTTTTGTATGGCATCTTGGGTATAAGATTCGTTTTCGTCATGGATGTTAATGTTTCTGAATTTAATATCCTGTACACTTCTTTCTCGTAATTGGTTATCTGTTCAACTTTAGGATCATATAAGCTGGGAGGTAGAGGCTGCTGAAAAGATAATGAATCGTTCACAATATAAGGATTCTGGTGGTGCAACTGTTGTTGTTGAAGTGAAAGAGGTTGTAAAGCCAATGCATTGTGGGGTAATATCTGCATATATTGGGGTTGTGAATGTGAAACTGTGACTGGGGATTTTGAACAGTGCGTGGTAATGGCTGTTCATATAGAGGTTGTGAATGCTGAATCTGAGGAACTGAATTCTGTACAGATGCTGTATTATACTTCATTTTCTCATACTCATTATATGGAAGTACAGCAACCTTCTTCATCATGGGGACAACCACTTAGTTATCAGTGGAGCTATAACGGAGAAGAGTAATGGAAGGAATGCCCCTCCGCCTCTCTGTAGTAACTTCTTTTTATTTTTCAGATTTTTTATGTTGAGGGAGAGTTTTTTAATGATGTTTCTATAACGACGTAGCTTTACCTTCTGAGGTCTGTTTAAAGGAACATTCCTTTTATAAGATTTAAACAGACTCACATACACACTGGATGAATTTCTCATCTTCATAATTAGTTTACGTTTTTCAGATGGTTTCAGCTTTTTAATTTTTTTTTATAAGAGGTAAAAACTTTGCAACTAGAGCACTCATTATTCAGGTATGCATACAGTTTCTATCTCATAGGGTAGAATGTTGGTGCGGAGTAACACTCTGTACGTGTTTTTTGGATGAAGTTCACACATCAAATAACCGTGGGGGATCGAAGTAACCTCTTTATATACTTTTAAGAACTCTTTCCTTTGAAGGGGAAACATTTGAGTTGCCAATACATTAATTTGACTCATGTCTCTTCTCTGCCCAAACAACAGTAAATACTGAGTGTTTAAAAAAACACTTCGCATATGCTTGCTTTGATGAAAAATATTCTGTGTTATGAAAAACACCGAGATTATTAGATTGTGAGAATTAAACTGTGAACGCTTCTGCCTATTTCCAAATCAACTTGTGCATTTAAATCATCTAATACAATAATTTTATGGCCATGTATATTATCCAACGATCTAATATCGTATACGCCTTCATGAAATTGAATCACATCTTTATATTCTTTAAATTTTTCCTGATAAACATTATAACACCATATTATTTTTACAGGGGTTTGCTCAAAAATCTCTATTTCCTTTAAAATATTTAATAATAGAAAGGTTTTACCACAACCTGTAGGCCCCAGCTACAAAAGACATGTAGCCGGACTTGGGAACTTAAATTTCTCCACATCCATACTCGTCAAGTGAATTAATGAATAATGAGAGTAATTAAAAGCTGCAAAGCTGTGAAAGTATAGCTTTTTAATAAAATTTCGTTACCAATTTTATTAAAATAAAATGTTTATAAACAGACACTGCGTGTGTTTTTCTTATATTAACAATTTATCTAAACAAGGAAATAATAATAAAAAATAATAAAAATAATAAAATAATAAATAAAAAAAAGTATTAAAACAAAATAAATAATATAAAGAAAACATAATGCTTTAAGTAAATATATAGAGGTTAACGCAGTAAAAGCATATGAGTTTAAAAACAGTAAAGCAAGTAAAAACATTATGAGTTAAAGCAGCCTTAAAACATGAGTTAAAGCAGTAAAACAGTAAACAAAAGCATACTATTTCCCCCTAGGTGGAGTTGTTAGTAACACCTCTATTGATTACTGATTTACTGCTTTAAGGTATGTAATGTTAATAAATATGTGAGTTAAAGCAGTTAAAACATATGAGTTAAAGCAGTAAAACATGAGTGAAAGCAGTAAAACGGTAAAACAAAAGCATACTAATCCCTTGGTTGTTAGGTAACACCTCTATTGATTTACTGATTTTACTGCTTTAAGGTATGTAATGTTAATAAATATGTGAGTTAAAGCAGGAAAACATATAACATATGAGTTAAAACATGAGTTAAAGCAGTAAAACAGTAAAACAAAAGTATACTAATCCCTTTGGGGTGAGGAGGGCTATTTGATTTACTGATTTACTGCTTTAAGGTATGTAAAGTATATGTTTTAATAAAATTTCGCTACAATTGTAGTAAAAATGAATGACTCATAGTATATTGAAAAAGAAATTCTTTGAATAGTTTACATGATATCATATTTTTCGTTCCGCCGCGGGAATATTTGCGCCCTGCGGGTGCACGCGGCGCGGTTTACGACGGAAATTATTGCGCCTGCGGCTGTGCACGCGGCGGGCGGTTACGCCGGTATATTGCGCCTGCGGGCGCACGCGGCGGTTTTGCGACGGGGCTCAACCTGACGGATGCGGACTCTGAGACGTTTGCGGTCACTGTCTCAAATGTGTAACTCTTGAATATATATTCAGTCGTTGGTATATAAGTGTTAGAAAAAAGACTAACTCATAGTAGGAAGCATACTAGCAACTTGTAATATTACACCAATCGATGTCTCATACCTTATTACCTAGGGATAGACACCCATATTAGGCTATTCTAGGCAGGGGAGGCTAGAAAAAGGCTTGAAAAATGGCACTCAGTTGGCACTTTGTGGGCACTCAGTGGCACTATGTGGCACTCACTTGGCACTCATTTGGCACTCCACTTGGCACTCATTTGGCACTCACTTGGCACTCAACTGGCACTCATCTAATACTCATAGGAACACTAATAGAACTTCACTAGATACTCCTTACGGTGATTGGGAACCATCAAAGTTGAACATCAATAAATCTACGTCATCAAAAAAGCTACAAGGTCGAAAAAACTACAAGTCCAAAATTGTACCCTGGAATACAAAAGGGTTGACCTAAAATTTTAGGTTCTTCAAACTTACCCCCTGGAAGACCAAAAGCGTGACCAAAAGATTAGGGTTGCCCCAAAAATTAGGGATGGCCAAAAATTAGGGTGGGGCCAAAAATTGACCCATGGAAGGCCAAAGGGTTGGCAGTGTGTTTGTACCTGTGTATAAGTGTAAATGTAAGTGCAGTATCTGATGGGTGAGTGTTTTAAGGGTCATAGTGAATTGTATGTATAACTGTAAGTGTGTGTGTGTCAGATGTGTGTGTGTGTGTGTGTGTGTGTTTGTCAGTGTGTTTGTTACTGTGTATAAAGTGTAAATGGTAAGTGTAAGTATCTACGCGTGAGTGTAAGTGTAACATAGTGAATGGTATGTATAAGCGCAAGTGTGTGTGATGTGCGTGTGTGATGTGTGTGTGTGTGTGTGTGTGTGTGTTGTGTGTGATGTGTGTGTGTGTGACCGCGTGTGTATTTGTGTGTGTGTGTGTAAGTAAATCTGTTGCTGTAAGTAAATCTGTGGTGGTGTGTGGTAAAGTTAAAAAATCTGGTGTGAGTGTAAGTAAATCTTGTGTGTGTGTAAGTAAAACTGTGTGTGTAAGGTAAATCTGTGGTGAGTGAAGTAAATTGTACCGTTAGAATACAACAAGGGTTGGCACCGAAAAAATTGGGTTGCCAAAAAAAAAAATTAGGGTTGCCAAAAAAAAATTAGGGTGGCCCAAAATTGACCCATGGAAGGCCAAAGGATTGGTCGAAAAAAATTAGGGTGGGGCACGTACAACGGTTGCTCCGCAACCGTTTGGCGGCACCCTTTCTTCGAAAGGGTGCAAAAAATTAGGGTTGCCAAAAAATTAGGGTTGCCAAAAAATTAGAGGTTGCCAAAAAAGGTCAAGGCCAAAAAGTCAAGCGGCAGTTAACGAAGGGGCTTCAAAAAGGTCAAGGCCAAAAAAGCGTCAAGGCAAAAAAGCGTCATGGCAGTAAAATTCGCGTTGGTCAAATGACAACACGAACGGGAATGGGGTCCTTACTACTCTTAGGTATCGCCACGGACCGTAGAGAGTTAGAGATCACGTAAGCGACCTTGTATTTAGGGCGAAATTGTCTGAATCGGTCTAGGTACATCTCTCTCTTTCCC
>JABUQX010101481.1:0-12500 GCA_015478945.1 Trachelipus rathkii
AATCAAAAGCTTTATAACGCCATGGTGCTCTATAAATGGGGTGTATTTCTCTTTTAAACATGCAGGAATTAATAGTAATAAAAAAAATAAAATTACATTTACAAGTGAGGTTATGATACGCTAAGAAGTATATTGAGGGAAAATTCTTGATTAAATTCGTGTTCGTCATACTTGTTAGCCAACTGACGACTGGCTGTATGACTTCAAGCCATCACCTTGCATACACGCTTACTCTTATCCACGTTTACTTTCAGCCCCTCCTTTTACACACCCTTCAAAATCTGCTCTCAATCCTCTCAACTCTCTTTCAGATTCGCCACAACAAAACCAAATCATTCGCATATAATAGGTAGGGCACCCTCCACTATCTCCATTCTCCATCATTCAACACCATCCCCTGCCACTCCACCTCGAATTCTTTCATAACGCCCATCATATACAAATTGAATACAAGGAGACATAACACACCTGTGCTTCACTCCATTATTCTAACCAATCACCATTGACACCTTTATTCTTACACACGCTTCAACTATCGTTCCATACAACCAATTAACCTTTTTTGAACAAACTTTCCCAAATTTCCCAGCAAGCCTACACCAACCCATATATCACCAACTACCTGCCATAAACTTCCCTATTAACTCTTATCATACGCTGGCAAATCCATAAACACTAAATACAATTTATTCTTCTTTCCTAATTTTCTCAATCATTTGTTTCAATGTAAAGATTTTGATCCACCACTTCCTCTACAACTCCTAAACGCACTTGTTCTTCCTACCAATGCATCTTCGTCACTCGACGCACATCTTTTTAAGCTTAAAATAAGCATAATACTCTCCATACAACAACTCAGACATACAAGTTATTCCGCAGCACTGATACCTATTTCTCACAGCTATTCCCTTATCTCCCTTTTACCTTAATCCTACAATGAAGTAACTAAAATCATTATCAACTTACCATTTCTCCTCATTGCTTCACTCCCCTATTTTCCTTCTACTCGCAGATACTACAACCGTTTTCTATTAGACACGCTCTCTGCATCTACACAACTCATATCCAATCAATCCCATCTTCGTTGCCTTCCGTTCTTGATCATAATCCATCACACCCGTAAATTTCATCTATACTAATTTAATACGATTACTCTCAACTTCTTTTCACCCGTCTACCCACTAAGGTTACCTACCTCCTACTATCTAATAACTCTTATATCCCATTTCATAAAACATAAGACGTAAACTTTAACACCACTATCCTTCTTGCAACACAACATATTACAACCACACACCATCAATTCACCACACATAACTACATTACTGTGTGCAATATATGTCAGCCATTAGCTTCGTACACTGTTATGCCTATTCACACACTCCTCATTCATATACCACTAATCGTTCATCGTTACAAACAGCACATCCATAATTCCTACTTATTCTAAGCAGTATTCAATCGTTTACTAATTTACCTTACATTCTTCGATCATTTTCGCGCGCATTACTTACTTACCAAACCCAGATGAGCGTTCCTATTACCCAATATAGTAAGTTCACCCCCTTCATCTACCATACCTCTATCTCTAAACTTCGTATATCACTAATTAGGATCATAGGCTTTTCTCCTACGTATCACCATTTTGTTATTTCTCTTTTTCCACCTTCTCTAATTCTATGACATCTTTCTTTTTGAAGTCTTCATCTTTGCTTTTAGGTACATTCAATCCACGCTTCTTTTTTAACTTTATCCGATTTTCCATCAGGGCTTTCTCTTCATCTTCCAAACAATTTAAATGTTATATTATCTCTTTACCTAAACAGTCCTACTTTATTGCTACATTCACACATACTTCCTTTGGCACTCTAAATTTGCTTCTTCTTTGCTCCCAGATTTGTTCAGTATCACTTGTTCACATTCCGTTTTCCTAGCGAGCGCTCTTACATACTGATCCTTATTGTCTTGCTCATTAAACTTTCTCACTCATTAATTTTACCTACTTCCTTTCGTATCACCTTCCTTCCCCCACGCCCCACTAACTTAATTTTAACCAACATACATAATGATTCAATAATCCCATTCCTAAACCTAATGATTTAACATCCAACCCATACCTAACATCTCCTTTCTTCAACAACTAAATCAACATAACTTTTCACTTCGATATCCCATCTCTACACAACAACTAGTATTACGTTATGGATCTCTTGTGTTAAAGAAAGTATTACTTAACACATACTCTCTCTTCACAGAAATCATCACCTTCTACCATTCTCATTTTTCTCCCGCACCACAACACCTTTTATAACATCCCTTTTTTGATCACGCCTATCAGACATTAGGTCCCAAACTATATCTGAAGTTTTTTTGCTCCTACTCACCCCATCCGAACATCATTCAGATTATCCCAAAAAATCGTCTCTCTTCAACATTTCCCTCAGTGGACCATATGTCACAACCACAATACCTTGACCTTTTCAACTTAAATTTAACCATTGAATTCTAGTACTCAGGACTCACCCACTCAAAGTCTACCATAGCCCTGGTACACAGGATACTCATCAAAATTGCAACTCCTTCTCTTCCTCTCTATTATTTCCACACAAGCCACACACTTTCACACCACACACTCAACTTCAATCTTCGTTTCTTCCTTTTCATTTTTTGTTTCAGCTACAGCGAGCAAATCAAATTGCCATTCTAAATACATCCATCCTCTCTCTCTTCTCCTCAAAATTTATTCGCTCGAAATTCATGTACACATCACATTCATACAAATTTCGCGAAAGATAGAAGGTCGTTTACGGCGATAACGACCCTTTTCCGAGGCCTGCATTAGCATTCCTGGAGAAAAGATGGGTAAGTAGCGCAGCCACCCACTATACCGTCCATTAGTCGCTTCTACGAAGCAGCGACATACGATGTGGGTAATTCTTTTTCCCCCAACAGGGAAATGAGTAGTAGGGATGTCTGTAAGTGTTTCTAGAAGAGGGGTGTGTATTAGTTGTGTATATGATATGTGGATATGGTGGTCATTATGTTCCTGCGCAGGCTAAGTGTGTGAAGATATGAAGAAAAAGAGGAAAGACGCACATTAATAATGAGGTATTTCATCGCTTCGAGTATGCGTGTACTCTCCTCTAATATATATATATTATAATATAATTATATATATATATTATATATAGTATTATATATATATATATATATTAATATATATATATATATATATAATTATATTATCAAGGTAAAGTTGATGAACTTGCTACCATTCAATCTCTCCCACCCTTTCTCTATAATAAAACAACTAATACTTCTTACTATACAAATAATTTTTTCTAGATTATGAAGCAACTGTTATTCATGTTGTGTGTATTTTGTCATCTCAGCAACATATATAATCTCCGCAGAATTACTTGAACATATTATTTCTACTACCACATCACCTTCTTTCAGGTTGTGTTTGGTTTCGATATGTGGACGACATTTTTTTGCCCGCATACCAACACAACACCCCCAAGACATATTAAACCACATAAACTGGTTTGCTATACAGATATAAAATTTACAATAGAAATGCCAACAAACCATTACCGTTTTTAGACCTATTAATACAGATCATAACACTAAAACTTCCTTACGTATAACAGAAAGCCAGCTCCAACAGCATACAATACATTGGTATCCACACAACACAAACACACCAAACAGCACATTATGCACACTGCATACTTACGCAGCTTCAAAGAATACTTGTATCTCCTGCCTCCTAACAAAGAAGCAATTTTTGAAAATTACATTCCAAAACTAAAATATCCTCCTTCTTATAATCATGCATTAAAAAAGCAAAAACATTCTAACGATATAAACAAGTACCAAACACAATACAAACAAAACAATATACCAGTGCAAACATAACCAACTACATCACTCCAAATTACTTCCACTCAACTTACAACTAGTTCCTCAAATAATATTATATAAAAACAGTCTAAAACCCCCCGAAATCAAAAATAAAATAGACCCTCATGTATATACAAGATCCCTGTAAATAATTGAACAATCAATATTTCGGGTGAAGACCCATGAAATTTTAGACGCAGAAATACAGCATATCATATGATTTAAACACATAATGAAATGTCGCATTAAACACATCCATAGACTTAAGAACAACCACCATATCAATATAAACAATGTGCTTGATCATTCGTAATATTACAACACAAAAATCAGAAAATCTGCAGAAACTTTTGTATATACAATCTCCAAACCTCAAACCGCTGCCTGGGAAGATCAAGAATCGACTTTATAAAATAATATATGAAGATATTCGACCCTTCTAAAAGCATTTGACAACCACTCCTATCACTAAAGTAGAAACACAGAAAAGAAAAAAAAGGTTGTTCGCCTTTCTTAATTTGTTAAATGTTTGAAGGGTCATGCAATAAGACGAAAGCTAGCCTTGGTATATAAGTTTTAAAAATTGCTTAAGTGTTTTAAATATAAATAATGATATCCTAAAAGGCACGAAGGATTTCAACCATGCTTCATAATATAAATAAAGTGATAACTAGCTTTCTAGAAAATAATATATGTATATATATTATATATATACTATCTATATATATAATATTTACCCTTATATTCTATACCAAACCGGGGCATCACTACTTATATATTATTATACCTACTATACCTATCAATATAGTATACATATACGATATACTAAATATATATACTCATATATATATATTATATATACCATATTATCACTGGCGAATCTCGTCGATAACCTTTCTCGCAGAAGTTAATGGCGATACAGACAGGTGGCGCGTAACTGACTCCAAATTAAATTCCAGTCGAAAACATGTGAAAGGCTTGCGGAAACTTCACAGCGAGCACGTTACTAATGAGCGTTGCAGAGAACTTTCTTATATGCGCTCGTGATGCTAATAAATTTAAAAAAAAAAATACAGAAAAAAAAATTATATCAAAAGTTATGATTTATTTTTTATCATTCGTATAACGAGTAAACATCAATTTTAATCGTGTCAGTTTTTTAACAATGTTTCTGAAAGCCTGACAGTTATTTTTTAAATTTATTGATTCAATTCTCCCCTTCAAGTGGTCAACCCTATATAATAAATAACTAAAATAGTGAATTAAAAAATAGTTGGTGTATCATGCTTTATAGTATAGGAATTGTTATAACAAAAAAATGTCTAAGATCGCACATTTATCTACAAAACTTCTACTCACTTATACTCTACTACTACTACTACTACTACTCTACTACTACTACTCACTACTTACTTACTATCAACTCACAACCTCTACTAATAATAATCAATCTAATAATAATAATAATAATATAATAATAACTATATATCAATAATAATATATAAATAATAAATAATAATAATACATAATATATAATCCCACACATCAATACATACCTAGGAAGCTTTCCGAGACCCGGCGACAGACCTCCCACTTTGGCATTCTCAATGTAGGGTTCATCTTGGCCCAGGTGGGCCCAACCATACCCCCTCACAAAACCCTACAATTCATCTATTATGTACATCTCTTCTCGCCTCAACCAAACTCACATTTTTCTTCTCGCAGGCAATTCCTTTAACTGACAATCCACTTTTTCTTCGTCTCCCAGCAGGTCGATTCCCAGAACACTCACAACTATACATCCGCTTAAGCAAAGCCTTATCCATCCTTTCCACATTACAACATCTCAACGTACTTTCATTTATTCTTCATTTATCCTTCTTCACTCACACAACTCTCTAATACATTCATTCCTCGTTTTATTTATCAATTCTTCTCACCACACAACTCACCCTTAGGATTGTTCAAATGAACACATTGTACTTAGATTTATCCTCTTATTCCAGACTATAGTCTAACTACTATAAGTAACACAAGTAGCAACATACCCTCTGCGCACTCAAGACTATAGTCCCTACATCCACAACGATTTAATTGCACAGCCACCTTCCTGCCATTCAACTTTCCTACTACAACTCTGCATCATCCGTTCCTTCTCATCCAATATATATCCTAAATATTTAAACTTAGACTTGTTCCAACTGCTCACCATCTACATAACTTTCACACCGGGACTGTCCTCACTCACAACTAACCTTACTCTTATTACGTTTACTTTCAAACCTCCTTTTAACACACCATGACAAAACTCATAAAATTATTGAATTTTCAGCTTAATATAATAGGTAGAGCACCTCCACTCTTTCATTCTCAATCATTCTCTAAACGCCATCTCCCATCTCCTGCCACAACCACCTCCAATTCTTTCATAGTCCATCCCTATGCAAATTGAATAACAAGGAGACATAACACATCTTGCCTCACTCCGCTATTTAATATTAAACCAATCACTTTCGCACAACATTTATTCTTACACGTCTCACTAATCTCATTAACATACTTTTGATTCAATTCAGAAGCCTGCACCACACCATCTATCACTTACACGCCCATGGAGCTTCACCTAATTATCCTATATACGAAGTTGCAGAATCATGCATAAAGCCTAAATGCAATTCATTTTTACTTCTCCCTCATTTTCTTGATCATTTGTTTCAGTGTAAGATTTAATCCACGCACGCTCTCTACCACTTCTAAACGCCCCTTGTTCTTCACCAGTCAAGTCCTTCAGGCACTCGACTCACTCTATAGACCAATAATACCAGCATTTTATCTTCAATACAAACACTCAATAAAATTCCTATAATTCTACAGTTCCCTTAGTTTCCTAACCCATATGTAAGGGTCACTCTATATTGCTCTTCCTCAATCCATCAGACTATACCCTCCATAAAAGCTGTTACACACTTCAAATCCAATCAATACCATCTCGCCTCCGTTCTCTATCTTCACCAGTAAATTTCATCTATACCTGCAGATTTCCCATTCTTCAAACTTTCTCACTCTACCTGTTACCTCCTCCTTACACATAGTTGGGGGCCTGGGGCGGCACTAGATGAGGGGGCCTATATATATATATATATATATATATATTTTATATATATATATATATATATATATTAATATATATATAATATATATATATATATATAATATATAATATATATTACCAAATGGTAACATGTACAGGTTTTGGGCTCTGAAACATCTGTTTATACTATTTTAATTGTAAATTACATAGATAAATGTTTTACAGTAAAAGAGAAAACATTTTTTAATGAAGAGTAACAATAGAAACATACTTAAAATTTTTTTGCGAGCGCTTGACTTCTGAAAATTGTTTGGATTAAATTATCAAAATTCACATGTTTTGCAATCTCATTTTCAATTGATAAATATAGCCAAGCTTGTCAAACGAGACTGACTCGTTGTAGAGTGGAGATTGTTTTTAAAAATTAATTTCTGTTTTGAAAACTCCTCTGGCACTAGAAGCCACTGACACTCAAATTGTAAGAAACAGTTTAAGTGCCTCAGTTATTTTTGCAACGATTCACGAAAGTCCATTGCAATAATAAACTTTAAGCATTTTGCAATGAATCGTCCATAGGTGCATCATCAATTTTTTGGAAACATTTTCACGATTAAGAAGTTCTTTTTATATTAAGAAAAAATAGTAGTCTATCATTTGGGGCCTATGCCGACGCGGGGCCTGGGGCGGACGGCCCCACCCCCCCCGCCCTCCTTATCGTAAGCCACTGTACCTACCCCCTTACTAATGGACCTACCAAAATACCTATTCTTCTTGCACATCAAACCACACACATTCACTACACCTCTTCATTACTGCCAATATTATGCAGATTTTTGAAGTGTTCCTTCCGCACTTCCCCTCACATCCATTTCCATCAGTTACGAAAGACCAATCCCTATTCATATATTCTAAGAATTCCATTTATTTCTCATTCTTAACCTTTTCGCTTTCTTCCAGAAGAGTTTCTATTCTTTTGTAAGTCCCATTCATTCTCTTTCCAAATCTTAATCTCTTTTTTCCTACTACGTATGGAGCTTCTAGTATTATTTTTTTCCCCTCTTTTTATAATTCCAAACATCTTTCTTTTGAAACTTCATTCTTTGCTTTTAGTAACATTCACCAAGCTTCTTTTTTACTTTTAACGCTTGCATCACAGTCCTTCCACCATCTGTTAACATTGTTACCTCTATGCACTGGCTACAATGGCTTTCTTCATTTTTGCTTCGGCGATTTGTTAAAGTGTTCAACTTGTTCACATTCAACTGATTTACTTGCAAGCGCTCTTTAAATATACTTAATCCTTATTACCTTGTTCATTTAATTTTCATTTAATTTCTACCCACTTCTTCCTTATCACCTCACCTAGCCACCCCTAACTTAATTTTACATAAAACACCATAATGATCCGAAATTCCATTCCTAACCCCTTCACTTATTTAACGTCCAAACACATATTCAGCTCTCCTTCTTCCCCACACAAAATCAATCCATACTATTTCCACTTGATATATCTCTCCTCACCAACTCTTAGTATCTTATGAATATCTCTTTGTATTTAAAGAAAGTAATACTTATACACATCTCACCTCACATAAATCAATCCCTTCTTACCATTCTTATTTTCTCCAATACCCAAAACAACTGTTAACCATTCCTTTTTGATCACTATCCAACCATTTAGGTCATCCAGACAATCATCTGGAGCCTACAACCCATCAAAACGTCATTCAGATGGCCCCAGAAAATCGCACAATCTTCAACATTTACCCTCAGATGAACTCCATATGACACAACACACATTACTGACGTTTTTCAACTCAATTTACACTTTAAATTCAAGTATCACCACACAAGTCTACATAAGTCTGTACTACAAGTATCATAGCATCGCAAACTCTTCTCTCTCCTCTCAATTCCTTTCAACCAACCGACAACACATTTCACACCACACCAGTCATTTTCACCATTTGCTTTCATCTTTGTTTCAGTCACAGCGAGCAAATCAAATTTGCCCTTCCTAAATGCATCATCACCTCTCTCCCTCTTCTCCTCTTTCCACAACATTTATTCCTTGACATTCCATGTACGCCATAACAATTCATACATTTTCGCTCGAAGGATAGAAGGCCGTTAACGGCGATCACGACCTTCTCTGAAGCATGCATTATCATTCCTGACAAAAGATAAGTGGTAGTGGGCAGCCAACCCAACTACCACCGTCTTTTTGTTGCCTTCTAAGACAAGCAGGACATACGATGTAGGCAATTCTTTCTCTCCTACACATAGGGATATAAGGGATAATATCTTTAAGATGTTGTCTAGAAGAGGGGTGTGTAAATAAGTATGTGTAAATGATATGTTGATAAAAGGTGGTGTCTATAAAGATCTTGTTGGATTCTAAAAGCTAAATTGAAGCAAAGAGAAGGAAGTGTTAATATATATTGGGAAATGTAATTTCAATCGCTGCGAGTATGTGTATACTCTCCCTCTATAATATATAATATAATATAATAATTTAATAATAAATTATAATAATATAATATAATATAATAATAATAAATAATAATAATAATAATAATAATAATAATAATAATAATAATAATAATAATAATAATAATAATAATAATAATAATAATAATAATAATAATAATAATAATAATAATAATAAAAATAATAATAATAATAATAATAATAATAATAATAATAATATAATAATATAATAAATAATAATATAATAAAATAATAATAATAATAATAATACATAATAATAATAAATAATAATAATAATAATAATAATAATAATAATAATAAAGGATAAAAAAAATTGATTAAGATGATCTAAGTTAGTCACCTAAAGTGAATGGTTGTAAGTCGTGGGATGATTGTGGATATGTAAGCAAGACTATCAAACAACCTTCTTAATTAACTATTTATTTAGTACTACAACAACTTCAATCTATACTTCTTATATATATAGTTTTTAATAGTGTGAAGCTCCAAAACTCCACACACGCCCCCTGATCTAAAGATCAATTTTCTCCCCTAGTAGATTATACCTTAAAAAATTAGTATCTCTCCTTGTTCTTTCACCTTTCGGCTCATAATTACCAACTTCTTCATTGGGTAAAACCACCTTTCTCACGTCCAAAACATTCCTCGCCATCCCGTCGACATCGATATTCCATTTATAATTCACCTTCGTTACGTATCCCTTATTCCATTTTGATGTACAGATACTCTTTCCTGGCTTAACCCACACTTCCTCCCCTACTTTATACTTTGATTCTATATCCTCACCCACAATAGTTTTTTTATCCTCATCAGCAATCTGATATTTCCAATCATAATTAAAAATCCCTTTATACGGTATAGACTCTTCCTTTAAACCATCTTTTGGTGATATATTGTACCAAAATACAGCTTCTAAAGCAGATATATTCGCTTTTTCCGCAATCCTTTTTATCGTACGGTGATTTCTTTCGACTATACCATTTCCTTCCGGTCTATATGCCGCTCTAAACACCTTTTTTATCCCCCATTTTCTACAAAATTCATCCACTTTTTCACTCCTAAACTGCGTACCGTTGTCCATTAATAGCTCATCAACTCTCCCCCTTTCTAAAATCACCTCTTCTATTTTTCTTTTAATTTCTTGCCCTGACTCTGAAATCAATTCCTTCCAAATACAAAACCTACTTGGGCCACAATCAACCATTGACAAAAATATTTTCCCCTTAAAATGAGTTATATCTATCGCAACCCTAGACCAATTTTCTTCTTTATCTAAACTACCTTTCTCAACTCTATCGTAATTTATTGGGTCAATTGATTGACATTGAATACATTCTCTTACACATTTTTTCACGTCTCTCCGCCTTACATCTTTGTCTACCATCCTAGCTAAAAACAAAGTTTTCTCAATACCTTGATGGTGTCTATTATGAAGTTCTTTTAATTCCTCAAATGATAATAGACAAACATTATTATTTATCAGCTTATTTTCCTCTCCGATAAGCCATTTTCTCTTTATTCTCGAGATACTATCCGCTTTATTTTTTTCCGAAGGCACAAATTCTAATTTCAAATTAATACCTAATTCTTCGATCAACTGTTTTATGGTTGCCAATCTTCTTTTTATTAATATTTCTGCTGCTCCCTTAGTTTTTATTCTTTCTTTACCACTTATTGTTGTTCTGATCCAATTAATCACAGTAGCAGAATCCGATTTTACTTCAATATCCGTTAAGTCCCATTTTATCGCTAAATTAATTCCCTTTATCACTGCCTCTAACTCTGCAACATTAATGTGTGAATAATCTCCTTTTTTCCTTAACCAAGCCCCGTCTTCCACAATTTTTCCATTTATTTCCAAGATGATGCCCATACCCACATTACTCGCATCACACCATACTGTTCCTTTTTTAGAATCGTCAATATTCCAATATCCCTTCACTGGATCGTCTTTATTTATTTCTTCAATAATACTTTTTATCATTTTCAGCACATTCTCATCGATATTTTCATTCCAATTCTCCGTTTGAGATATTCTTTTCACATAGCTACAAGCTAATCTTGCCCATCCCGCAACAGGGTAGTGACCTACGATACTACCGCATATCGAAAACAATTCCTTTTTTTTTACATTATCCCCTTCTTTGATATTCGGAATTTTATTACCTCTTCTGAATTCTAAATTGCCCTTTTTTCCTTTTATTATTTTCAATCCTAACACTCGACCATTTTCTACAGATTCAGGACTTTTCGCTACTAACCCAAACCTCTTTAGATGATTTACTACCTCCGCCGCACTCACAATTGATTCATTAACAATAATATCATCTATATAATTACTTGTCCCCTTTTCTATCTTACTATCCATTTTTAACACTTCTTTTAAAATCCTATTCATAATTCTTGGTGCCGAATTCAAACCAAATCCCATTCTAGTCAAAGCATAATATTTTCCTCTGAATTTCACAACCTGATAATTCCATAAACTCTTATCGATCCTCACTTGTAAATATGCTGCCTTCAAGTCTACTAGTTTTGTTTTCCCTTTTATTTTCCTCCATTCCCTCAACGTTTCATCACATATATTTACCCCATCACCAGTATGACATTCCGTATAATTATTCATTTCCCTAAAATCCATCACTGGCCTTACCTTATTTTTTATTTCCTGATTCACGGCCATTAAAGGTATTATTCCATTCACCTTTCCATTATATGGTACCAAAATTCCATCTTTTATCCATTCAATTATTTCTTCATCAAACTTCTCCTTCATTCCTTCTTTTATAGTGTTTTGATAACAACTAACTCTATTTGTTAATTTAGGTTCTTTGTCTTTCCATTTCCATTTTACTGTCCAGAAATCGCCGTTAAACCACCCCACAAAGTCTTTATCGTCAATAATAATATCATCATTTTTTTCTACTAGTTCTTTATTATTATCAACACTTAGCAAACCACATTTATTTTCTACGAATTTCAAACCATCTTT
>JABUQX010101481.1:17500-22642 GCA_015478945.1 Trachelipus rathkii
TAAGTGGTTAAGTGCGGAGAAAGCGGAAATAACGTCATTAGAAGCAATTGCAACTTTGAACATATATGAGTTGGAGAGGGTGGAGAAGAAGGAGGAATAGTTCCGAAATCGTCTAAGGTTATTTTTTTCTTTTTTTTTTTCTTTTTTTTTTTCATGTCAATAAATCCTTACGTTTTTCTCTGACTCATAAAATTTTAGGTTAAATTTTTACATTTTTGTTTAAAGTTTTAAAATCTATGATAAAATAAATTTCATTTATTTTAAGAATGGTAAAGCATTATATTTTTAAACTAAAATTCCTTTTTTTAAGTAAAGTGTAATTTAATATATATATATATATATATTATATAATATATATATATATTATATATATATATATATATATATTATATAAAAATTTTTTTATATATATATAGAAATATATAATATATATATATATATATATATATATATATATATATATATATATAATATATATATATATATTATATATATATATATATATATATATATATATTCAGTGGCTACCCTTGAAAGTTATAATTGGGAATGCCAGCTATATATATATATATATTATATTATATATATATTATATATATAATATAATATATATATATATATTATATATTTATATATATATAATTATATATATATACTAAACAATTAATTCTTTGGATGTTATTTGGAAATTAAAAAAAATAGGCCTTTCCAGATTTTTTAAAAGTAAGTGTTGTTTGATAAGCTTTTTTAAAGCATTTTTGCCAATATAAAATCTACACTTACTTCCATTTATGCACTATTTTAATTACATAAAGGTAAATATCACTTAGAATAACCAAACACTTTACAAAATGCAAGGATTTCAAAGTAAAAACTGCTGTTGCCATGCTTTTTGACACAGAGAAACTAATAATATTAATATATATAAATATATATATATATATATATAATATATATTATGTTATATATATTTAATATATATATTATATATAAATATATATATATATATAAAATTCTATATTCTCCATTATATATAATAGAGAGAGAGAGAGAGAGAGAGAGAGAGAGAGTTTTCAAAAATTTTTCTCAAAATTTTTCGTACGATTTTCACTGGTGAACGAAAGTTTCGTACTCGCGAAAATTTTCGTATTTTTTCGCTCGTATACATGCAGGGTATGAGCTTGGTTTTTTTTCCTATATATTTATATTGAAATATGAAGATCTCCGTACCATAGCTTTCCAATTTACTCTTAGGAACAAAGTAGGAAGGAAAATTTCCAAATGAATTTAATTATTATAATGGTTTATCACTAAAGTAGTTGATTTTCTTTAAACTTTATTTTTTAAAAATCTGTAGCTTTTCTCAAATGTTAGATCTAGTTTTATAATTTGTTGTACGTGACTATTGAAATGAAATAAATAAAAGACTAAAAAATATGTGGGTAGGAGCTACCTACCCTGCCTACCCTATGGATAGGACGCCTGTATATATATATATATAATATATATATATATATATTATATTATATATATATATATATATATATATATAGTATATAATATATAATAGTATATATATATATATATTATAATATAGTTTTTCAAAAATCAAAATACGCTTAGGAGCAATTAGTAAATAATATGATTAAATGCCATAATTAAAGCGACTTAGTGATTCTTTGATGATAAAATTAAGTTCTTACGATTTTATCATAAATTTATACAAGAATGGTAGCAAAAGCTTTCGACCTTTTTCCTCGGCCTCCTTCAGCTGTTGTTATACATCAACTAAATTAAATAATAATGAAAATATAAAATAAATATAAATAAAAATATAAAATTATGAAAATTAATTTAAAAATTTGGTATTCAGTTTTTTGGGAGTGAGGGCACGATTGCATGATTCTTATTTTTTTTTGTAAGTGAAGTCTCAATCTTTGTTTTGTCTATTGTAATTGTTGAGAGATTGTTTATGCAATAGGATTCAGAAAGTTTTATAAGTTGTAAGATTAAGTACATGTGAAAAATTGATTGTCCATGTCGTTTATGTTTATGTTATGATTCTTTGTGGATCTTGAAGGGTTAAGGCAGAATTAGGGGTTATCTTGGAGAAGCGTCATTATTTAATGTTTTGATAAATTGCTCGGGGAAAAAATCATGTGCTTCTCCAATGTATAGGTTGTTACAGTTGGCACAGGGAATTTTGTACACACATTGGGAAGTAAAGGAATCAGAATGAGTACGAGGTTTGAAGATTTTTTTGAAAGGGAGTACATTGGAGGAAGAAACAAGGATAGATTTGGGTAGGAATTTTTTACACATATTGTGAGATGTGGTTGGTAGAGGGAGATATGAAGTGTGTGTGTTGTCTTGTCTTCTTGGATTAGTATAAAAAGTGTTCTTTGCTTTACGAAGGGCATTATTAATGATGTGGTGTGGATAAGATAATTTACGAAAAGTTGAAGAAATTAAGTTAAATTCGGATTGCAATTGGAGGGGGGAACAAATCCTGAGTGCTCTAAGGAAAAGAGAAGATAAAGTTCCA
Organism: Trachelipus rathkii; assembly: GCA_015478945.1. NCBI lineage: Eukaryota > Metazoa > Arthropoda > Malacostraca > Isopoda > Trachelipodidae > Trachelipus > Trachelipus rathkii. Next base: position 20,046 of record JABUQX010101481.1, read on the forward strand.
ATTTTAGTGTTTAGAGAGTGGGAAGAGAAAAAGCGAGAAAGCGAGAAATGTTTCTGTAGTGAATATACCACCCACCCAACAGGAACAACAACGCGCTCTTCCCGTCCAAACTCGGGCATAGGGTCAAACAGAGAAAAGCGCGTTGTGGTTCCTATTGGGTGGGTGATATATTCACTGCAGAAACATTTCTCGCGTTCTTCTTTTAGTCCATCGTGGCGTAGTCGTCAAACACTTACGCGGCCATCTGCTAGGGCCCAGGTTCATTCCCAGCAGAGTGAAATCTACCCTAGGGGTTATTTTTATCATACCTATCACACTTGCGGTGAGGTGTAGAAGGGATGAGCAGTTATCTTATCAAATACAATTATATCCCCCCGGTTTAATAGTTATTTTGCACTCTGTGCGGTGCTACGTTTTGACCCCTAACGCCAGCAAGTGTGCGACGGAAGAGGCCGCGCTTGTCTGGTTCCCTGTTTGGTGGGTGAATATATTTCACTACAGGAACACCTTTCATCGCGATTCTTCTTTTTAGTCCATCGTGGCCGTAGTCGTCAAACACTTTACCCGGGTGCGGTCATCTGCCTGCGCGCACCGCACGGTACACTCCGCTCGCGTGAAATTATATATATATATATTATATATATTATAATATATATATATTATATATTTATAATTATATATATATTTTAATATATATAAATCTATATATATATTCTTATTTTATAATATAATATTATAATATATATATATATATATATATATATATATATAATATAAGGCATTATATTCTTCGTGAGAACAAACTTTCTAAATTAACTATTCTAATCTAAGTTACCGTGAGTGCGTTTTTATGATATTTTTTTTGTGAGAAAAATTCACATAAAACTTTAATAAATCAAAATATCAAAAAAACCTAATCAGGTTGGAAATTGTGCAACTAAAAGATACCTCGTGCCTTGTATTACCAATCACCATTATTGACAATGTTTAATAACTGAATTCAATTTTTCTTCATTCATGGTTTCATAAATATTTTATAAAATTAAAAATAGATAAATTGTTTTCTTTTTTTTTCTTTTTTTTTTATGTATAATAGCATTGAATGCATTGAATAAATAAAACGCTGGGATCGAATCTAAGGGTTTAAATCACTCGATTATGAAACCAATGCTGTGATAAAACTAGAGATTGTGAATCATGACATGTGTCTAAGGTAAGCATTGTATGCCACTAATTTTTATAAAAATTTTCTAAAATATATAATTATATAATTATATATATATATTATATAATTATATCTATATATATATATATATATATTTATATATTTAATATCTATATATATATTATATATAATATTATAATATATATATATATAATATAATGTACAATAAGTAATGAACAGAGTGGAAATCAGAGAGAACATTAGAGAAAAGAATAGAAATCGAAAGAAGGAAGTTTGGTAATCATAGATTTAGCCTGGTGAGAGTCCAAGGTTTGATTCCTCCCTCCATATGGATCCTATGAAGCAACTGACTAGAATGCTTCCCTCTTTGAATAGGGCAGTGCCCGTAAGATGCAAACTGTAAATTTTAAAAAAAGGAAACTAGTGAAGTTTTATTTGTTTAAGTCATACTGGCGATCAGATTATAAGATTAGAAGAATTATGATGCTTCCAAATCTTCAGAACAGAAGTTAAAGCTATTGGACTATGTTTAGAGGGTTGAGAGTGTCCATCTTTTTGGGTAGAGGTTGAATGAGTACACTGCTACTACTAGCAGGAAGGAAAGGTGGAAGTGGAAAAGCAGATGAAGCAGTTTAGGAAGGCAGGGAACAAGCTCTTAAACACAAGTTTTGAGAACCACTGGAGGAATACCATCAGAACCGTATACGCCTTCTTAGTGTTGAAGTCAAGAGAGAAGAATTAATATTCTCTCTCTCTCTCTCTCTCTCTCTCTCTCTCCTCTCTCTCTCTCTCTCTCTCTCTCTCTCTCTCTCTCGGCCTAACGCTAGGTCAAGAGAAAGAGAAAAATTAACATATTTAGAAGAAATTATAACACTTGGTATAAATGATCCACGGACGAGGGTGAAGGAGGAATAACTCCTCCTTCTTCACCTTCCTCCATGGGGGGTGAAGAAAGGAGGAAAAACTCCGCAATCGTCTAAAGTGGAAATTAGAGGCTAAGATTTGAGCGAAGAAGTTTGGCTTTAGCGGAATGTAAAACGGTTGGTGCTCCTTCGGAAGATACTGACGGAGGGAGGAAAGAGGAAGAAAGAAAAATAGATTTTTTTTTTTTTTTTTTTTTTTTTTTTTTTTGCTATATGAAAGAGAGAAAAGCGGGCAGAAGAGGAACCAGAAATGTCATTACATTTTTAAAGGGTAAAAGATGTATTAATATCACGGGGAATAAATAGACTTTGTTAAATTCCCGGGTGAAATATAAGTTTATGAGCTTTTTTTAATTTTTTTTAACGGTGTTGTTTATTTTGGCAAAAAAAAAAAAAAAAAAAAAAAAAAAAAAAAAAAAAAAAAAAAAAAAAAAAAACATTTGTTTAAAATAAAACATTAAAAGACTGGTCACATTTTCTTCTCTCTC
>JABUQX010101482.1:0-17468 GCA_015478945.1 Trachelipus rathkii
TTTCCTTCAAAGAAGATACTTTAACACTCTTAAATTCCTGGAGTCCAATTATTACATGAAAGTGATTTAGTATGAAATCTAATTTTTCAACTTTAGATTTCTTTGTAATAACACTTAAAACGATATACTAAGCTCGACTACGCTTTTATTGCTAAACCAGAATGTAAGTCTTTTAGAGTTCTTCAAAGAACATACCTCAAACACCTGCCTAAATTACCTAGGAGTCAATTATTAAATGAAAGTTATTTAGTATAATGCTAATTTTTTCACTTTAGATTTCTTTGTTATAACTTAAAACGATATACCTAACTCGGAATACGCTTTATTGCTACATCAGAATGTAAGTATTTTAGAGTTTTAATTTGTTGTACTCAAACACTGTTTAAATTACATAGGAGTCCAAATAATTACATGAAAGTGATTTAGTATGCATGCTAATTTTTTCACTTTAAATTTCTCTGATTAAACTTAAAAGATATACTTAAGCTCGACTAACGCTTTATTGCTACACAGATGTAAGTATTATAGAGTTCTTGCAAGAAGATACTTCTAAAACCTGCATAATTAGCCTAGGCAGTCCAAATTCTTCATGAAGTGACTTTAGTATGGAATGCTAATTTTTTTCAAACATTTAATTTTTCTTTGTTATAACCTAACACGATATACGCTAAGCTCGACTACGCTTTATTGTTACACCAGAATGTAAGTATTTAGAGTTCTTCAAAGAAGATACCTCAAAACCTGCCTAAATTACTAGGAGTCCAAATTATTACATGAAAGTGTTATTAGTATGAATACTACTTTTTAACTTTAAATTATTTTGTTATAAACACTTAAAACGATATACCTATACTCGACTACGCTTTATTGCTTACACCAAAATGTAATTTTTTTTAGAGTTCTTCAAGAAGGGTAAGCTCAAACACTGCTGCCTAAATTACCTTAAGGAGTTTTCCAAATTATTAACATGAAAGTGATTTAGTATAATAAATGCTAATTTTTTCACCTTTTAGATTTTTTGGTTATAACACTTAAAACGATATACCTTAAGCTTGACCTACGCTTTATTGGCTACACAGCATGTAAGTATTTAGAGTTTTCAAGAAGAATACCTCAAACACTGCCTAAATTACCTAGGAGTCCACATTATTACATGAAAGTGATTTAGAACGAATGCTAATTTTTTCACTTTAGATTTCTTTGTATTTAACACTTAAAACGATATACTAAGCTCGACTACGCTTTTATTGCTAAACCAGAAATGTAAATTTTTTAGAGTTCTTCAAAGAGAATACCTCATTGCCTAAATTAACTAGGAGTCTAAATTATTACATGAAGCTGTTTAGTATGATGCTAATTTTTTCAACTTTAGATTTCTTTTGTTTATAACACTTAAAACGATATACCTAAGCTTCGACTACGCTTATTGCTACACCAGAATGTAAGTATATTAGAGGTTTTCAAAGAAGATACCTCAACACCTGCCTAATCTACCTAGGAGTCCAAATTATTACATGAAGTGATTTTGTATGAATGCTACTTTTTTTTAACTTTAACATTTCATTGTTTAATAACACTTTAAAACGATACTAGCTCGACTACGCTTTATTGCCACCAAAATGTAAGTATTTTAGAGTTCTTTAAAGAAATTCCCCTCAAACACCTGCCTAAAATTCCCTAGGAGTCCAATTATTACATGAAAGGGATTTATATGAATGCTAATTTTTTTTACCTTTAGATTTCTTTGTTAACACTTAAAACGATACACCTAGTCGACTACGCTTTATTGCTACACCAGAATGTTAAGTATTTTAGAGTTCTTCAAAGAAGATACCTCAACACCTGCCTACATTACCTAGGGTCAAATTATTAATGCAAGTGTTATTATGAATGCTAACTTTTTTCAACTTTAGATTTTCTTTGTTATAACACTTAAAACGATATACCTAAGCTCGACTACGCTTTATTGCTACACAGAATGTAAGTTTTTAGAGTTCTTCAAAGAAAGATACCTCAAACACTGCTAATTACTAGGAGTCAAATTATCATACATGAAAGTGATTTAGATGAATGCTAAATTTTTTAAACTTTAGATGTTTCTTTGTTATAACACTTAAAACGATATACCTAAGCTCGACTACGCTTTATTGCTACACCAGAATGTAAGTATTTTAGAGTTCTTCAAAGAAGATACCTCAAACACCTGCCTAAATTACCTAGGAGTCCAAATTATTAAATGAAAGTTATTTCGTATGAAATTGCTAATTTTTTCAACTTAGATTTCTTTGTTATAACACTTAAACAGATATACTAAGCTCGATCTAGCTTTATTGGCTACATCAGAATAGAAAGTATTTTAGAGTTTTTTAAAGATGATACCTCAAACACCTGTCTAAATTACATAGGAGTCCAAATTATTACATGAAAGTGATTTAGTATGAATGCTAATTTTTTCAACTTTAGATTTCTTTGTTATAACACTTAACCCTCGCGCGTACGGTGTGGGCAAATTTTGCCCACACTTTTTTTTTTTTGAAAATTTTCAATTTTTTTTTTTTCAATTTTTTTTCCTTCCTTCCAAAAAGATGTTGAAAAAAGACCTCTTAAATTTGTGTAAAAAAATATGTAAAACTAATGAAGTTATTCGGGATATACTAGAATGTGGGCAAAATTTGCCCACACCGTACGCGCGCGTGACCCTTATAATTTTTTTAAATAATAATAAATAATAAACATAAGTAGCTAAAGTATTGTTTTTAGCACTAATCTAGGAATATATCTATCAAATTTGAAGAGATTTCGCTGTATAGTTTTTTTGTTACAGCCAATCATATGATTGTCATTGGAAATAACACAAGAAAAAAACACCCATTTTTCAAATAATAATTAAAAATAATAATAATAAACATTAAGTAACAAAAACTGGCTAGATCAACTGCAAAAGGTCCAATACACATTATCTATATGAAATTAGTTGTAAAATTTAAGAAATTCACCGTAAAATATAGTGTGGGCAGATTTTGCCCACACCGTACGTGCGCGTATGCAAAACGGATCCGTACGCGCGAGGGTTAAAACGATATACCTAAGCTCGACTACGCTTTATTGCTACACCAGAATGTACGTATTTTAGAGTTCTTCAAGAAGATACTCAAACACTGCCTAATTGCTAGGAGTCCAAATTATTACATGAAAGTGATTAGTATGAATGCTTAATTTTTCTCACCTTTCCTTATTTAATTTATTTCACTCATAACGATATACCTAACCTCAACTACGCTTTATTGCTACACCAGAATGTAAGTATTTTAGAGTTCTTCAAAGAAGATACCTCAAACACCTGCCTAAATTACCTAGGAGTCCAAATTATTACATGAAAGTGATTTAGTATGAATGCTAATTTTTTCAACTTTAGATTTCTTTGTTATAACACTTAAAACGATATACCTAAGCTCGACTACGCTTTATTGCTACACCAGAATGTAAGTATTTTAGAGTTCTTCAAGAAGATACCTCAAACCTTGCCCTATTACCTAGGAGTCCAATTATTACATGAAAGTGATTTAATATGAATGCTAATTATTTCAACTTTAGATTTCTTTTGTTATAACACTTAAATACGATATACTAAACTCGACTACGCTTTATTGCTAACCCAGAATGTAAGTATTTTAGAGGTTTTCAAAGAAGATACCTCAAGCATCTCTAATTACCTAGGAGTCCAAGTATTACATGAAAGTGATTTAGTATGAATGCTAATTTTTTCAACTTTAGATTTCTTTGTTATAACACTTAAAACGATATACTAAGCTCGACTACGCTTTATTGTTTCTTAAAATGTAAGGTATTTAAGAGTTTTCAAAGAGATACTCAAACACTGCCTAATTACCTATGAGTCTAAACTTATTACATGAAAGTGATTTAGTATGAATGCTAAATTTTTCATCTTTAGATTTCTTTGTTATAACACTTAAAACGATATACCTAACCTCGACTATGCTTTATTTCTACACCAAAATGTAATTTTTTTAGAGTTCTTTAAAGAAGATACCTTAAACACCTGCCTAAATTACCTAGGAGTCCAAATTATTACATGAAAGTGATTTAGTATGAATGCTAATTTTTTCAACTTTAGATTTCTTTGTTATAACACATAAAACGATATACCTAAGCTCGACTACGCTTTATTGCTACACCAGAATGTAAGTATTTTAGAGTTCTTCAAAGAAGATACCTAAAACACCTGCCTAAATTACCTAGGAGTTCGAATTATTACATGAAAGTGATTTAGTATGAATGCTAATTTTTCAACTTTAGATTTCTTTGTTATAACACTTAAAACGATATACCTAAGCTCGACTACGCTTTATTGCTACACCAGAATGTAAGTATTTTAGAGTTATTACAAGAAGATACCTAAAACACCTGCCTAAATTACCTAGGAGTCTAAATTATTACATGAAAAATATTTAGTATGAATGCTAATTTTTTCAACTTTAGATTTTTTTTTGTTATAACACTTAAAACGATATACCTAAGCTCGACTACGCTTTATTGCTACACCAAAATTTATATTTTTTAGAGTTTTCAAAAAAAAAAAACCCCAAACCCTCCTAAAGATAACTGGGGAGTGCAAATTATTGGCATGAAAAAGTGATTTAGTATGAATGCTAATTTTTTCAACTTTAGATTTCTTTTGTATATAACACTTAAAACTATTATACCTGGGCTTGACTACGCCTTTATTGCTAACAGCAAAATGTAAGTATTTTAGAGTTCTTCAAAGAAGGTACCTCAAACACCTGCCTAAATTACCTAGGAGTCCAAATTATTACATGAAAGTGATTTAGTATGAATGCTAATTTTTTCAACTTTAGATTTCTTTGTTATAACACTTAAAACGATATACCTAAGCTCGACTACGCTTTATTGCTACACCAGATGGTAAGTATTTAGATCTTCAAAAAAGATACCTCATACACCTGCCTAAATTCACCTAGGAGTCCAAATTATTACATAAAAGTGAATTATAGTAATGAATGCTAATTTTTTAACTTTAGATTTCTTTGTTATAACACTTAAAACGATATACCTAAGCTCGACTACGCTTTATTGCTACACCAGAATGTAAGTATTTTAGAGTTCTTCAAAGAAGATACCTCAAACACCTGCCTAAATTACCTAGGAGTCCAAATTATAACATGAAATTGATTTAGTATGAATGCTAATTTTTTCAACTTTAGATTTCTTTGTTATAACACTTAAAACGATATACCTAAGCTCGACTACGCTTTATTGCTACACCAGATGTAAATATTTTTAGAGTTTCAAAGAAGATACTCCAACCCTGCCTACATTAACCTAGCGTCAAATTAATTACATGAAAGTTGATTTATTATGATGCTAATTTTTTTTAACTTTAGATTTTTTGTTATAACACCTAAAACGATATACTAGCTCGACTACGCTTTATTGCTAACCAGAATGTACGTATTTTAGAGTTCTTCAAAGAACATACCTCAAACACCTGCCTAAATTACCTAGGAGTCAATATTACATGAGTTATTTAGTACGAATGCTAATTTTTTCAACTTTAGATTTCTTTGTTATAAGACTTTAAAAGATTATACCTAAGCTCGACTAGCTTTATTGCTACACCAGAAAGTAAGTATTTTAGAGTTTTCAAAGAAGATACCTCAACACCTGTTTAAATACATAGAGTCAAATTATTACATGAAAGTGATTTATATGAATGCTAATTTTTTCAACTTTAAATTTCTCTGCATAAACACTTATAACGATATACTTAAGCTCGACTACGCTTTATTGCTACACCAGACTGTAAGTATTATATAGTTCTTCAAGAGATACACTCAAACACCTTGCCTAATTATCCTAGGAGTCAAATAATTACATGAAAGTGATTTAGTATGAATGCTCATTTTTTTAACTTTAGATTTCTTTGTTATACCACTTAAAACGAGTATATCCTAAGCTCGCTACGCTGTTTATTGCTAACAAGAATGTAAGTTATTATAGAGTTCTTCAAGAAGATACTCAAACACATGCCTAAATTACCCTGGAAGTCCAAATTATTACATGAAGTGATTTAGTATTGAATACTAATTTTTCAACTTTAAATTTTCTTGTTATAACACCTCATAACGATATACATAACGCTCGACTACGCTTTAATTGCTACACAGAATGTATTTTTTTAGAGTTCTTCAAGAGGATCACCTCAAACACTGCCTAAATTACCTAGGAGTCCATTATTACATGTAAAGTGATTTAGTTTAAATCTAATTTTTTCAACTTTAGATTTTTTTGTTTAATACACTTAAAGAATATACCTAAGCTCGACTTACGCTTTTTTTGCTACCCAGAATGCTAATTTGTAAAATTTAGACGTTCTTCAAAGATGAACTCCAACACCTGCCTAAATACCTAGGAGTCCAAATTATTACATGAAAGTGATTTGTATGAATGCTATTTTTTCAACTTTAATTTTTTGTTATAAACTTAAAACGATATACTAAGCTCGACTACGCTTTATTGCACACCAGAATGTAAGTATGTTAGAGTTCTTCAAAGAAAATACCTCAAACCTGCCTAAATTACCTAGGAGTCAAATTATTACATGAAGTGATTTAGTATGAATGCTAATTTTTTCAACTTTAAATTTCTTTGTTATACACTTAAAACGACACCTAAGCTCGACTCGCTTTATTGCTACACAAGAATGTAAGTATTTAGGAGTTTTTCAAGCAAGAATACCTCAAAACACCTGCCTAAATTACTAGGAGTCAAATTATTACATGAAAGTGATTTAGTTGAATGCTAATTTTTCAACTTTAGATTTCTTTGTTTATAACACTTAAAACGATTAAATAACTAAGCTGAACTACGCTTTATTGCTACACCAGAAAATAAGGTATCTTAGAGTTCTTCAAAGAAGATACCTCAAACACCTTGCCTAAATTACCTAGGAACCCAATTATTACATGAAGTGATTTAGTATGAATGCTAATTTTTCAACTTTAGATTTTCTTTGTTATACCACTTAAAGACGATATAACCTAAAGCTTGACTTACGGCTTTATTGCTACATACCAGAATGTAATTATTTTAGAGTTCTTCAAAGAGATAACCTCAAGACACCTGGCCTAAAATTACTAGGAGTCCGACATCTTTACATGAACGTGAAATTTAGTATGTAATGCTAATTTTTTTTTCAACTTTAGATTTCTTTGTTATACACTTAAAAACGATATACCTAAAGCTCGACTACGCTTTATTGCTTACACCAGAATGTAAGTATTTTAGAGTTCTTTCCAAGAAGATACCTCAAACACCTGCTAAAATTACCTAGGAGTCCAAATTTATACATGAAAGTGATTTAGTAAATGAATGCTTAATTTTTTTCCAAACTTTAGATTTCTTTTGTTATAGCACTTAAAACGATATACCTAAAGCTTGACTACGCTTTATATTGGCTACTCCAGAATGTAAAGTATTTTAAGAGTTCTTCAAAGAAAATACCTCAGAACACCTGCCTAAATTACCTAGGAGTCCCAATTTTATTACATGAAAGTGATATAGTATGAATGCTACATTTTTTCAATTTTTAGAAATTTCTTATGTTTATTTAACACTTAAACGATATACTGTAGCTCGACTAGCTTTAATTGCTAAACCAGAATGTAGGTATTTTAGAGTCTTCAAGAAGATACCTCAACACTTGCCCTAAATTACGCTAGGAGTCCTAATTATTGTACATGAAAGTGAATTAGTAATGTAATGCTAAATTTTTTTTCAAACTTTTAAGATTTCTTTGTTAATAACACTTAACACGATATACCTAAGCTCGACTACGCCTTTAATTCTCAAAACCAGAATGGTAAGGTATTTTAGAGTTTCTTCAAAAGAAGATACCTTCAAACACCTGCCTAAATTTACCTAGGAGTCCCAAATTATTACATGAAAGTTGTTTAGTAGAAATGCTAATTTTTTCAACTTTTTAGATTTCTTATTTTAACACTTTAAAACGTATACCTGAGCTCGGACTACGCTTTATTGGCTTACACCAGAAATGTAAGTATTTTAGAGTTTTGAAAGAAGATACCTTAAACACCTGCCTAAATTACCTAGGATCCAAATTTAATCTAACAAATGAAAAGTGAATTTAGTATGAATGGCTAATTTTTTCAGACTTTATTCTGTTGTTATAACACTTTAAAACGATATGACCCTAAGCTCGACTACGCTTTATTGCTACACTAGAAAGTAATTTAAGGATTTTAGAGTTCTTCAAAGAAGATACCTCCAACACCTGCCTTAAATATATCACCTAGGAGTCCAAATTATTACATGAATAGTGATTAGTATGAATGCTAATTTTTTTTCAAACTTTAGATTTCTTTTGTTATAACACTTAAAACGATATACCTAAGCTTGAACCTACGCTTTTTATTGCTACAACCAGAATGTTAAGTCTCTTTTTAGAAGTTCTTCAAGAAGATTACCTCAAACACCTCCTTAAATTACCTAGGAGTCCAAATTATTACATGAAAGTGATTAAGTTATGAATGCTAATTTTTCAACTTTAGATTTTCTTTGTTTTTATAACACTTTTAAAACGATTATACTAAGCTCGACTAGCGCCCTTATTGCTACAACCAGAATGTAAGTTTTTTAGAGTTCTACCTAAAAAGAAGATACCTCAAACACCGTCCTAAATTACCTAGGAGCCCGAATCCAAATTATTACATGAAAAGTGATTTAGTAATGAAATGCTAATTTTTTTCAACTTTAAATTTCTTATTTATAACACTTAAAACGATATTATTAAGCTTCGACTACGCTTTATTGCTACCAGAATGTAGTTATTTTAGAGTTCTTCAAAGGAGATACTTAAAACACCTGCCCTAAATTACCTAGGAGTCCAAATTATTACATGAAAGTGATTTAGTTTGAATGCTACTTTTTCAAACTTAGATTTTCTTGTTTTATTAACACTTAAACGATATTACCCTAAGCTCCGACTACGCTTTATATGGGCTACACCAACAACCGTAAGTACTTTAGAAGTTCTTTTCAAAGAAGATAACCCAAACCCTTGCCTAAATTACCTTTGGAGTCCAAATTTATTTACATGAAAAAGTGATTTAGTATGTGAATGTCTAATTTTTCAAAACTTTAGATTTCCTTTGTTATAACACTTAAACGATATACCTAAGCTTTACTACGCTTTATTGCTACACCAGATTGTAAGTATTTTAGAGATCTTCAAAAGAAGAATACCTCCAACACCTGCCTTAATTACCTAGGATTCCAAATTATTACATGAAAGGCATTTAGTATGAATGCTAATTTTTTCAACTTTGGATTTTCTTTGTTTATAACACTTAAAATCGATAATATACTAGCTCGACTACGCTTTATTTGCTACACCAGAATGTAAGTATTTTAGAGTCTTTCAAGGAAGATCCTCAAACACCTGCCTATATTACCTAGGAGTCCAATTAATTACATGAAAGTGATTTAGTATATGAACTAATTTTTTCAACTTTTAGATTTCTTTGTTATATAACACACTTAAAACGACATACTAAGCTCGACTACGCTTTAATTGCTACACCAGAATGTAAGTAGTTTAGAGTTCTTCAAAGAAAGTATTCAAAACCACCTGCCTAAATTACTAGGAGTCCAAATTATTACATGTATAGCTTTAAGGTATGTAAAAATGATAATTTTTTAAGTTATAAACTTCTTTGTTAATAGACACTTAAAACGATATAATTAGGAACCTCGACTATGCTTTATTGCTACACCAGAAATATTAATTATTTTAGAGTTCTTCAAAAAGATAACTCAAACACCTGCTAAATTACCTAGGAGTCCGAATTATTACATAAAGTGATTTAGTAGAAATGCTAATTTTTTCAACTTAGATTTCTTTGTTATACACTTAAAACGATATACCTAAGCTCGACTACTCACGCTTTTTTGCTACACCAGAATGTGAGTATTTTAGAGTTCTTCAAAGAAGAAACCTTAAACACCTGCCTTAAATTAACTAGGAGTCCAAATTATTACATGAAAGTGATTTAGTAATGAATGCTAATTTTTCAACTTTAAGATTTCTTTTTGTTATAACACTTTTTAAACGGTTTTAATATTCCTACAGCTCGACTACGCTTTTTGCTACACCCAGAATTGTAATATTTTAGATGTTCTTCAACCGAAGAATACCTCAAACACACTGCCTAAATTACCTAGGATCCCAAATTATTACATGAAAGTGATTTAGTATGAATACTAATTTTTTTCAAACTTAAGGAATTTCTGTTGTTATAACACTTTAAATAACGATTTACTTAAGCTCAGACTAACGCTTTTATTGCTACACCGATATGAAAGTATTTATAGAGGTTTCTTCACTAGGAGATACCTCAAACACCTGCCTATATTACCTAGTGAGTCCAAATTATTACATGTAAAGTTGATTTAGTATGATGATAATTTTTTCGACTTACTTTCTTTTGTTACTAACCACTTAAAAACGATATACTAAGCTCGGACCTAACGCTTTATTGCTACAATCGGAATGTTAATTATTTTAGAGGGTTCTTTAAAGAAGAATACGCTTCAAACACCTGCCTAAATTACCTCAGGAGTTCCAAAATTATTACATTTTGAAAGTAGATTTAGATAAATGAATGGCTAATTTTTTCCAACATTTAGATTTTTATTTTTAAGACAAAATTGAAAATAATTTGCCTGACATTGACTACACTTTATTGCTACACCAAAAAATGTAAGTATTTTTAGAGTTCTTCAAAAATGATACCTCAAACACCTGCCTAAATTACTCTAGGAGTCAAAATTATTATATGAAAGTGATTTAGTATGAAATGCTAAAATTTTTTTCAACTTTGATTTGGTTTATTTATAACACTTTAACGATATTACCTGAGCTGACTACGCTTTATTGCTTTACAAACAGAATGTAAGTATTTTAGTTTTTTAATTCAAAGAAGATACCTTAAACACCTGGCCTAAAATTACCTAGGAGTCCAAATTATTTACATGAAAGTTGATTTAGTATGAATGACTAATTTTTTTGTCAACTTAACAGATTCCTTTGTTATAACACTTTAAAACGAATACCTAAGCTCGACTACGCTTTAATGTCACACAGAATGTAAGTATTTTAAAGTTCTTACAAAGAAGATTACCTTCAAACCACCTTGCCTAATTAAACCTAAGGTAGTAAATTATTACAATTGAAAGTGATTTAGTATGAATGCAATTTTTTTCAACTTTATATTAGATTTCTTTGTTATAAACACTTAAAACGATATACCTAAGCTCCGACTAAAACGCTTTTATTGCTACACCAGAAGTAAAGTTGATTTTTTAGAAGTTCTTTCAAATGAAGATACCGTCAACACCTGCCTAAAATTACCTAGGAGTCCAAAATTATTACATGAAAGGATTTAGTATGAATGCTAATTTTTCAACTTTAGATCTTTGTTATAACACTTAAAACGATAGTACTAAGCTTGACTACCGCTTTATTGCTACACCAGAACGTAGGTATTTTAGAGTTCTTCAAGAAGATACCTCCAAACTTTTGCCTAAATTACCTAGGAGTCCCAATTATTACAAATGAAAGTTATTTAGTAATGAATGCTAATTTTTCAACTCTTTAGATTTCTTTGTTATATAACTTAAAAAACGATATTCCTAAGCTTGACTACGCTTTTATATTGCCTCAACAGAATGTAGAGTATTTTTAAGAATCTCAAAAAGAAGATGGACCTCAAACACCTGCCTATTAACCTTATGGAGTCCAAATTATTCATGAAACGTGATTAGTATGAAGTGCTAATTTTTTCACTTTAGATTTCTTTCTTTGTAATAACACTTAAAACGATATTACCCTAGCTCAACTACGCTTTATTGCTGACACCAGAATGTAAGTATTTTAGAGTTCTTCAAAGAAATACCTCAAACACCTTGCCTAAATTACCTTCGGAGTCCAAATTTTAACAAATGAAAAGTGGATTTTAGTATTGAATGCTACTTTTTTTCAACTTTAGATTTTTTTGTTATAACACTTTTAAAACGATATAACCTAAGCTCCACTACGCTTTATTGCTACACACCAGAATGTAATATTTTAGAGTTCTCCAAGAAAGATGACATCCAAACACCTGGCCTAAATTACCTATGGAGTCCAATTTATTACTGAAAGTGTTTAGTAATGAAGCTAATTTTCAAACTTTTTAAGATTTCTTTGTTATAACACTTAAAACGATATTACTAAGGTCGTCTTAAATTTTATTGCATAAATCATGTTGTAAGTATTTTAATGTTCTTTCAAAGAAGATACCTCCAACACCTGCCTAAATTTACCTAGGAGGTCCAAATTATTATATAAAGTGATTTAGTATGAATGCTATTTTTTCAACTTTAAGATTTCTTTGTTATAAACACTTAAAACGATATACCTAAGCTCGACTACGCTTTTATGCTACATCAGAATGTAGGTATTATTTTACGGTTTTAAAAAGAAGATACCTCAAACACCTGCCCTAAATAATTATCCTAGGAGTCCAAATTATTACAATAAAGTGATTTAATTTTAAAAGCAAATCTTTCAACTTTAGATTTTTTTGTTATATACACTTAAAACGATATACCCTAAGCTCGACTAACGCTTTATTGTACATCAGAATGTAAACGTAATTTTAGAGTTTCTTTCAAAGAAGATACCCAACACTGCCTAAATTACCTAGGAGTCCCGAATTATTACATGAAAGTGAATTAGGATGAATGCCTAATTTTTTCAATTTTTAAAAAAGATTTTTTTTTTCTTCTTTGTTTATAACACTTAAAACAACTAATACCTAAGCTCGACTACGAATTATTGCTCACCCGAATGTCAGTATTTTAGAGTTCTTCAAGAAGATTACCTCAAACACCTGCCTCTTAAATTAAATAGGAGTCCAAATTATTCATGAAAGTGATTTAGTGGTGAATACTTAATTTTTTCAAACTTAAAGATTTCTTTGGTTATAACACTTAAAAACGATATAACTAAGCTCGAACTACGCTTTATTGCTTACACCAGATGTTAAGTATTTTAGAAAGTTCTTCCAAAGAAGATACCTTCAAAGACCCGTGCCTAAATTACCTAGGAATCCAAATTATTACATGAAAGTGATTTAGCATGAATGATAATTTTTTCAACTTTAGATTTCTTTGTTATACACTCTTTTTTAAAAAACAATATACCTGCTCGACCACTAGCTTGTTAATTGCTAACATCAGAATGTAAATAATTTTTAGGAGTTCTTTAAAGAGATACTCAAACACCGTGCCTAAAATTAGCTAGGAGTCAAATTATTACATTGAATGATTTAGTATGGAATGATAATTTTTTTCTAACTTAGGATTTTTCTTGTTATACACTTAAAAACGATATACCTAAGCTCGACTGTACGCTTTATTGCTACACCAGAATGTAAGTATTTTAGAAGTTCTTCCAAAGAAGATACCTCGAAACCACCCTGCCCTCCTTAAAATACAAAAAATCGGAGTCCGAATTAATTACATGAAAAAGTGATTTAGGTATATAATGCTAATTTTTTCAACACTTTTAGATTTCTTTGTTATAACACTTAAAACAATATACCTAAGCTCGACTACGCTTTATTGCTACACCAGAATGTAAGTATTTTAGAGTTCTTCAAAGAAGATACCTCAAACACCTGCCTAAATTACCTACGAGTCCAAATTATTAAATGAAAGTGATTTAGTATGAATGCTTATTTTTTCAACTTTAGATTTCTTTGTTATAACACTTAAACTATACCTAATGCTCGACTACGCTTTAAAATTGCTACACCAGTAAATGTTAAGTATTTTAGGTTCTTCCAAAGAAGATACCTCAAACACCTGCCTAAATTACATAGGAGTCCAAATTATAACATGAAAGTGATTTAGTATGAATACTAATTTTTTCAACTTAAGATTTCTTTGTTATAACACTTAAAACGATTTACTAAGCTCGACTACGCTTTTTATTGGCTACAATCCAGAAATGTAAGTATTTTAAGAGTTCTTCCAAAGAAGATACCTCAAACACCTGCCTAAATTACCTAGGAGTCCAAATTATTACAGTAAAGTGATTTAGTATGAATGATAATTTTTTCAACTTTAGATTTCTTTGTTATAACACTTAAAACGATATACCTAAGCTCGACTACGCTTTATTGCTACATCGGAATGTAAGTATTTTAGAGTTCTTTAAAGAAGATTACCTCCAAACACTGCCCTAAATTACTAGGAGTCCGAAATTATTCAGTGATAAAGTGATTTAGTATGAATGCTATTTTTCAACTTTAGATTTCCTTGTTAATAACATTAAAAACGATATCCATAAGCTCGACTACGCTTTATTGCTACACCAGAATGTAAGTATTTTAGAGTTCTTCAAAGAAGATACCTCAAAGACCTGCCTAAATTACCTAGGAGTCCGAATTATTACATGTAAAGTGATTTAGTATGAATGCTAGATTTTTTTCAACTTTAGATTTCTTGTTATAACACTTAAACGATATACCTAAGTTCGACTACGCTTTAATGCTACACCAGAATGTAAAGTTACTTTAGAGTTCTTCCAAGAAGATACCTCAAACACCTGCCTAAAATTACCTAGGAGTCCAAATTATTACATTAAGGTGATTTAGATGAATACTAATTTTTTCACTTTAGATTTCTTTGTTAAATAACACTTAAAAACGATATACCTAAGCTCGAAAACGCTTTTTGCTACACCAGAATGTTAGTATTTTAGAGTTTCCTTAAAGATGATACCTCAAACCCTGCCTAAATTACCATAGGAAATCCAAAATATTTACATGAAAGTGATTTAGTATAAATACTAATTTTTTTCAACTTTAAGAATTTCTTTGTTATAAACCACTTAAAACGATATACCTAGCTCGACTACGCTTTATTGATAAACCAGAACTGTAATGTATTTTAGAGTGCTTTCAAAGAAGAACCTCAATACCCTGCCTAAAATTACTCTAGGAGTCAATATTACGATGAGTGATTTAGTATGAATACTAAATTTTTTCACTTTAGATTTCTTTGTATATATACACATTAAAACGATAATACCTAGCTCGAATACGATTTTTGCTAACCCAAGAATGTAAGTTTTATGAGTTCCATTCAAAGTGATTACCTCAAACAACCTGCCTAAATTACCTAAGTCCAAATTATTAATGAAAGTGATTTAGTATGAATACTATTTTTTCAAGCTTTAGATTCTCTTTGTTAAAAACACCTTAAACGATAATACTAAGGCTCGACTACTCTTTATTTGATACACCAGAATGTAATGTATTTTAGAGTTTTTCTTCAAAAGAAGATACCTCAAACCACCTGCCTAATATTACCTTAGGAGTCCAAAATTATTCAACATGAAAGTGGATTTTAGGTATGAATGATAATTTTTTTCAACTTTAGAGTTTTCTTTGTTATAACACTTAAAACGATATAACCTAAGCTTCGACTACGCTTTTTTGCTACAGTCCAGAATGTAGTGTTTTAGAGTTTTTAATTGTAATATAACCTCAAACACCTGCCTAAATTAAATATAAGAAGTCCAAATTTATTACATGAAAGTGATTTCATATGAATGCTAACATATTATAACAAACTTAGATTTCTTTGTTATAACACTTAGAACGATATACCTAAGCTCGGACTACGCTTTATTGCTCAACCAGAATGTAAGTATTTTTAGAGTTTTCCTAAAGAGAATTATCCTCAAACAGTCCACCTGCCTAAATTACATAATGGAGTCCGAATTATTACATGAAAGTTGATTTAGTGTATGAATGCCAATTTTTTAAACTTTAGATTTTCTTTGTTTATAACACTTAAAACGATATACCTAAGCTTCGACTACGCTTTATTGCTACATGAAAGAAATGTAAGTATTTTAGAGTTCTTCAAAGAAGATACCTCAAACACTGTCTATAATTAAAACCTTAAGGAGATCCAAATTATTAAATGAAGTGTTTAGTATGAATGCTATTTTTTCACTTTTAGATTTCTTTGTTAATAACACTTAAAACGTATAACCTAAGCTCGACTGACGCTTTATATGCTACACGCAGAATGTAAGTATTTTTTAGAGTTCTTCAATAGAAGATACACTCAAACACACTGCCCTAAATTAACATAGGAAGTCCAAATTTTATAACATGAAAGTGATTTGTATGAAATACTAATTTTTTCAAACTTAAAGATTTCTTTGTTATAGACACTTAAAAACGATATTTACTAAGCCGACTACGGCTTTTATTGCTACAACAGAATGTACAGTATTTTAGTAGTTTCAAGAAAGATACCCTCCATAACACGCCTAAATTTACATAGGAGTCCGAATTTATTACATGAAAGTGAAATTATTAGTAAATGGAAATGCTAATTTTTCACTTTAAAGATTTCTATTGTTATAACACTTAAATACGATATAACCTATACTCGACCTACGCTTTTTGTCTACACCAGAATGTAAGTATTTTAGAGTTTCTTACAAAGAAGATACCTCAAAGACCTGCCCAAATACCCTAAGGAGGTCCGATTATTATAATGAAAGTGAAATTTAGTATGAATGCTGAATTTTTTCAACTTATGATTTTCTTTGTTATAACACTTAAAACGATATACCTTAACTCGACTACGCTTTATTGCTGACACCCGAATGTAAGTATTTAGAGTTCTTCAAAGAAGATACCTCAAAACACCTGTCTAAATTACCTAGGAGTCCAAACTTACTAAATGAAAGTGATATTTTAGTAATGAATGCTTATTTTTTTCCAATTTTAGATTTCTTTGTTATTACACACTAAAAACGATATACCTAAGCTCGACTACGCTTTTATTGCTAAACCAGAATGTAAGTATTAGAGTTCTTCAAAGAGAAATACCTCGAACACCTGCCTAAATTACAAAGCAAGGAGTCCAAATTATAACATGAAAGTGATTTAAGTATGAATACTAATTTTTTTCAAGCTTAAGATTTCTTTGTTATTTAACCACTTTAAAACGATTTTTAACTAAGCTCGACTACGGCTTTATTGCTACACCAGAATGTAAAGTATTTTAGAGTTCTTCAAAGGCAAAAAGATACCTCAAACACCCTTACTAAATTACCTAGTGAGTCCAAATTTTACAGTAAGTGATTTAGTATGAAATGCTAATTTTTTCAACTTTAGATTTCTTTTGTTATAAACACTTAAAACGTATACCTAAGCTCGAATACGCTTTATTTTTTTCAAAGAAATGTAAGTATTTTAGAGTTATTCTTAAAAGATGATACCTCAAACACCTGCCTAAAATTACCTAGGAATCCAAAATATTACATGAAAGTGATT
>JABUQX010101483.1:22500-25000 GCA_015478945.1 Trachelipus rathkii
GAGTCGGAGTCGGGAGTCGGAGTCGGTAATATTCAAGAGGCGGAGACGGAGTCGGAGTCGCAGTCGGTAAATTTTCAGAGGGTGAGTCGGAGTCGGAGTCGGAAAATTTTTGAACCGACTCCACCAAACCCTGCTCTCAACCCTCTAACCAGCATTCCTTCGCTTTAACCTCAGTTCTTTCCAAAGTTATTTAATCTATCTTTAAAAAAAATATATATTTGGAAATATATTAATTCTTCTGACCTTATCTGTGATCGCCAGTATAGCTTTCGTAATGAATGCCTTACAAGTGATGTTTTTCTTCTGTATAATTCATGATCCCCTTCTTTTCAACATTTTGGTGAATCTTTTGCTGTGGTATTACACAAATCAAAAGCCTAAGACTGACTTTGGAACAAAGCTTTGATTTTTAAACTTGCCTTATACTGTGTATGTCCATTCCGTAATCCTCTCTTTGCTCTTCTTTCTGGTCAATCTTTTGCAGCAGTTTTAGACTGCCATCAATCATTTATTAAATATGCTAATAATGGTGCTCTAAAGGGTTTTATTCTATTCTCAACTCATTCTACATTTCATCAGTGACCAATCTGCCTTTTACTTCATCCTTCCACTCTTACACCGACGATTCCACCCATTTTTACTACTTCGCTTTGAAAGTCGCCCAATTTAACTTTAATATCCTGCCCTTGGAGTAGGACCATGAAGCAACTGACCTCTTATCTTTATCGCATTTCTCATTGGATAGAGAACACATGGTTGCGTTCAGGGCATCACAAACTCAGTTCTTTCATCTACTTACTAGACAAATTTCCCCATAACTGAAGCCTCTTTTTTTCTAATATTCTTTTTATTTTATTTTCTCGTGATCATTCTTAGGAAGATCGAATTTTCCACTAATTAAACAAACTTATAAGAGGTTAGGTGTTCAAAGGTGTCTTCATAACTTGTTGACGCTACCGCAGTTGGGACTTTATAATGATTATAACAGATCAAATTTTTAATGTTCTTTATTTTTTTTCGAACTGTTTCCTTAAATACCCAATTTTAGCGAAGTGTACTCCACAAATAAACGGAATAGTCCTATCTAATTATGGGCGCGCCTTCCCTGTGTAGGCTCTATAACTTGTCAATTCTTCCTATAAATTGTATATATAGTATTTTATATTTTTTTTTCTATTTTAACTGTGTCTTGTAGGGACGCTTTTTATTCTTTATTGGTGCATTATGCAATGGTCTAGTACCAAGCATTTAGTAGGACTCAGACATGTCCAAGTTGGCAATGTGTCTTCGCCGTGTTTTATACGTTGTAAGATCTTTTATTTCTCCCTCTTCTCTCCCATTCTATCATTTCCTCTCTTTCTCTCTTCTACATCCGTAATATTTAATTTGTACAGTGCAATTGCACACAGTGATACGTGATATATTATGATATAGTTATTAGACTACTATTATTTATATATATATATTAATTAATTATTAATATTAAAATAAATATATATAATATTAATAATATATATTAATTATTATTAAATATGATATATATATATATATAATATATATATATATATTATTTAACAATATATTTATATTATTAATTAATATAATATATTAATATAATATAATATATATACTATATATATATATATACATATTATATAATATTAATATATATATTAATTAATTAGATATATCTATTTATCTTACTTTAATTGGAGTAACACTTACTTAAAGATGCTTTAGAGGAAACTGAGGACTAAATACTTATTTGTTTTAAATAACCTTTAACTTATGAAGATCGACTTATCATAAAAGATCCTGCACTTTTTTTTTATTGAAGACTATATTGATTATAGAGATATAGTTAAAGCTATGAGAGAGTGAGTTGAGAAGTTTTATATTAAAAGAGAAGTAATATGAGGAGAATCAATAATAAATTACGTAAGTTAAGCGTAGACTATTATTTATCAGAATTGGGTCGAACGGAACTTTTTATCGATAGGTATTGATTTTGACAATTAGAAACTATGAACATTCTATCTTTTTTTATTCTGATAATAACTAATAAGTATTGTAATCTATAGAAAATCCGTAAAAAAATTAAAGTCAATAAATAACAAAAAAAAACAGACTGATGTAAACTCAAACCAAAAACACAAAAATATCCAATGAATCCATTATATATACATTATATACTAAACTTGTAATTAGAGATATGTCAGGTTAATATAAATTGAATAAAAACTAATACAAAAAGCGTCAAACCCCCAAAAAAAAAATTAAGACAAAGAAAAAAACAAAAGTATATTCAGTAACAGTAGAGAATAAGAAAAATAAAAAAAAATAAATATAACATTCTATAATGTAACAAATATAAGAATAATAAATCTTCAGTTGAACTGGACAACTTAACTAATAATATAAAATACTAATAACTAAAAAATAAGAATAAAATAAATAAAAAATGATAAATAATAAACCATTACCAAATAATGAAATAAAA
>JABUQX010101484.1:0-33618 GCA_015478945.1 Trachelipus rathkii
CTCGGGTCAGTGTCACTACAGGGTGCGATCGGGAGTAACGTTCAGTATAACGTTTAATTGTTCTACATTTTACAACTGTGAGCGTTGTAGCAGTTCTACATTTGTTACTCAAATATATATATTATAAGTATTTAGTATATATATATATATATATATATATATATATATATATATATAATATATATTATAATATATAATATATATATATATATTATATATTATATAGATATATAAATATGTATAATTATATACGGATGATTTGTTTTGTGTGAGGAATCTGAAGAGAGTTTGCAGGGATACTTTCGCGCGCAAAGCTGCTTCATCAAGGAAGTGCGCTAACTCCTTGGTTATCCTATGAAAAATCGTTTTCATCTCTAGCAACTTTTCTGTAATTGCGTTTCCTCCTTCTTTGTTTATATTGTGTTGCTAATTCTCCACTGAAAGGCTAATCTTTGCGGCCTCGTTCACTATATTCTTATGTCTCATTAGCATTTCCTCAGTGTTGGAAGCGTCTCACATGTCAACTATTCGAAACAGGAAGCGCTTCTGATCCTTCTAACTTTAATCGCCCTGTTAGCTCTCAATTGTATTATATCTAAGATCTTTGAAACGCTTTCAGATCCTTCTTAGTATCATTGAAATCAGTTCGATCGCAGTACGGCTCTCGGTTGCCGAAGTCTAGCGATATCTTCTATCTAACGATTAATGTTTTTTCGCTTAGGACTACGGGAGACTTGCGGAGTGAGCTTGAACTACCAAGCATGTGAACCGAGTATGGACGCGATCATGCTTCCAGTCCCTCCTGAGTTCCCCTCTTTTTTGCTTACTTATGTCTAGATTTCTTTCAATCGCTCAATATCGTGTTGTTGATGGGGGGACTTCTTCTTTTCTGTCAGTTAGTGGTGTATTCCTCAGGTCTGTCTATACTATTTATCCTACTTTTTCATTAAGATCTTCTCACCTGCCTAATCTATCAACTCGTATTCCTACTATCTGCCTCCCGGCTATTAACTCATATCAATTTCTACCTCCCTCTTGTTACTTTCTAGAACTGCTTCGTTTAATTTTCCGATTATTCTCGTGATGAATAGAAATAACTTGTAAAATTCAATTCTTTAAAACCACAACTAAATCTCTTTCTCCAAAATATCTTCTAACTGGTTCCTATTCTTCGCGGTTATGTTTCTTCGTTGAGATAATAAACATCCTTGCCTTAATGATACAAAAATACGTCTTGGAAACTCACATAACATACGGTTGCTAGAGTGGAATCAAGAATTGGAGTTCTGTTAGAGCTTGAGATTTCTCTTTCTCATTGCCTCCAGCCTATACAAGGGTCCTCTCCGCCCATGTATGGAGTAATACGGGGGGGGGGCTCTGTTCACCGGCTTTTGACAGGGTGAGTACGGGAAGGTTATAACTGTTCTGTATTTTCCAGTTACTTGACCTAATCTTTGCGGGATGTGGTGTTAAGTTCCTATCTATTAGGTACGCAGGCAAGTGCCGAGGAACTTATAATCGCGTACACACTTATAACGACCCTTCGTAGCACAAGGGGTGCTGTATTGGCGCACGATTTTTGTTGGTAACTCCAGGATAGTTTGCTGTGGTGCTTCTTCTTTCCCACCACCTATTCTGTGGAAATCTCTTCCATCTTCTGTGTTTCCGCTGATTTAATCTCCTCACTTTAAAGCCGCGTCTGTGCTCATATCGTAATTTGCTAGAGGTTGAACTTTGAGAGTACTACTACCATCCTTGAATAGGCTCTGCCGTGAGTGGTGGGGCATGTAAAAAAAAAGATCCTTGAATGGGCAGATATGTGCAAATGAACTGAATCTCCTATTCCCTCCATCCAAAATATGAAGTGTTGATTTAAATGACCTTTCAACATTCTCGTATCTCTATAGCTCGCACCACAATTTTGCTTTTCAAAATTAAATTTAACCTTAACTTCTAGTATCACACACAATCTACTACAGCTCTCTCCACAAGTACCCCCTCCCTCATCAGAATTGCCGGAATCCTTCTATCCCCTCTCATCCTTCACAGCAACACAAACACATTCACACCACTCTAACCGGTAGGCATATCGGTTTTATCTCACCTCCTTTTCTTTCTAATAATTACACCTTTCCTCATCTCCTCATACATTTTATTCCTCTGATTATATCGATACGAATTCATACTTTTGCCCGAAGGATAGAGGCGGCTACGGGAATATCCCACTTCCGGCATGCTCATTAAGATTCCTTAGCAAGAAGATAATGGGTGTAGCGCAGCAACTAACTACTACATGTCCCTTTCGCCTTAATGCAGCAGAGATACGATTGGCAATTGTTTTCTCCCCCTACGGGCTATGGATTAAGGTATAGGGATTCGTAGAAGTGTTGTTAGAAGGTGTGTGATATAAGTAGTTATATTTTGTGTCTGAGGATGAGTGTGGAAACCAGAAGGCGAACCATTAGGCACTGGAGTGTCATACATACATATAGCAAAATGGGTTATATATGATATATATATATATTATATTAATATAGTATATATATATATATTAATATATATATATATAGATATATATATAATATAGTATATATATAGTATAAATATAATAAAATTTATAATCCATTTTTTTCGTACCGATGATGCCGCTCGTAATTTTTGAAAGCTTGGTGAGAGTGTTGCAGTGGCGTAATGTATACTGAAAGTTCAAAAACCACTCAATGACGTTTTGTAGTTACTCTGGTTGTAACAGGGTGAGGCAAATGTTGAACAGTGGAGCAAAATTTATCAACTTAATAGAGTACATTTAAGTCATATTCATATTTGGTAAGTTTATATAATCCTATTTTCATAAGGTGATTTGTGAGGGATAGCTTTAAGGTACATTTGCTTCTTGTTTTTTTTGGAAAATAATAATATTTACCAAGAAAATGAATCCGAAAGAATTGTGTTAAAATCGAAGAAATTTCCATTTTCGTGGGTGTGTTATTAAAAGAAGGAAATAATTTTAACGATATAAAATTTTGTGTGATGATACTTACTAAAGTAGGGGTTTAATTAAATCTTATTTGAAGTTTGGTTAATATTCTAAGAAAAAAATTTACAGGGTGTCCAAAATCGCAATTTTTTCGGAAGATCGGTATACTTTGACCTAATTCTCTTGATGGGGGTAGTGCTAAAATCTGAATTTTCACACCTTATATGCTAATACCATAGATTGTTCCTTCATGCCAAATATTGACTTGGTATTTGCTTGTTTTAAGAAATACAGCATTTAAAAATGCCAAAAAAAAAATTTTGTTTTTAAGTGTGTTTATGATAGCCATACGTTACGCCTTATCTCGTACTGTTGAAGTGACCTCTGGCTTGTAAATAGTTTATTATTATTGATAGAAATTTATTAAAAATTTATTTCATAATTTTTTTTAATTTTTATTTAGCATAAAACAAGTAAATAAAATCCATTAATTTTGGAAAAATTCAAGTTTGAGAAATGTCAAGAATAATATACTTAGACTTGTGTTTCTATCAAATTTAATACTATAGACATTTATTAAAACTACTTACATTTAAAGTTATAATTAAATTAGTTTTGGCAAAACCAGACGAATAATATTTTAATGTAAAGGCGCGAAATAATTCTTATGCAAGTAAGATTTTTTGAAGTGTGTTGTGCGCTCGTACCATGTTGATGTGTAAATAAAAAATCTATGGAATCTTTTATTTTAAAAAAATGTTTGTGTGTGTAGTTTATGTTATATATATATATTATATATATATATTTATATAAATATTTATATATATATATATATAATATATATATATTTATTATAAATATTATATATAATATATTATAGGTATATTTATATGATATATTATTGTATTAGTCCTATATATATATATATATATATATATAATATATATATATATATATATATAGTATTTAATATATATATATTTTCGTATTATAATTATATATATATATGTATATAATTATATATACGGATATATATATATATATTATATATTATATATTATTATATATATATTATCTATAGTATTAATATTAGTATATATATATTATATTATATATATATATATATATATATATTATATATATATTATATAATAATTATTAATATAATAGTATATATAATAGTATATAGTATATAATTATATATATATATATTATATATAGTATATAATATTATATATATATTTATATAATATATATATTATAGTATTATAAATATTTTTGATAGTATTATATATATATATATATTATATATTATAATATATATATATATATATATATAATTTATATAGTTATGGTACCGTAAAATGGGGGAAAATGGTAAAAATCGCGTTTTTTTTTTTTAAAGAGAACCTAATTCTATCTTCATTGGCATATGGATCAAAATATTTTTCATGTTCGCATTTGGAGTTCCTTAAGTTATAGAATAATGAAATAATAAAAATATGAGATAAGATATTTTTAATTTTTTTTTAAAAAAATTAATTTTCAAATTGAATTCGGGAAAAACGTCATGGGTCTGGGAGAACGGTCATTAATTTTTTACGGTGTTTTGTAAACTAGGTTTATTATAATTAAATCTTAAGTAGGATTTTAAATATGTTATAGATAAATTTGGATAGAAAAACAAAAGTTTAATTTTTATTTTGTTGAAATTTCAAAGTGAATTTTTCCAAAATTATGAATTTTATTTCATTGTTTTTGTTAAGTTGAAATTGTGGAAAATAAGGAAAACGGAAAACTGATAATCAAATTTTGGGTCGGAATAGTAATAAAATAGATTTAACTTTAACATATAGGTATTTTATATCAGTGGTCCCAAAGTGGGGTACGCGGGTACCCCGGGTCTTGAGTGATACTTGGGGTACGCAAAGAAGTAGCCTCACGTCACTTGCGAGTGTATGATTGTATCAAGTGAGTGCGATATATGTATAGTATATTTATTATATATTTATGTATATATATTATATATATATATATATATATTTAGTATATTTATATATATATATGATCATATATATTATATATATATATATATAATATGTATATATATACTTGCGGCAAATTTAATTGCATACCCGTAAATATAATTTAAAGTCTTTCATATTGGGTAATGCAGTGACACCATTGGAATGGGAACCCCAGTCAATATGCTGAGTCTTCCCAAAGATTATAAATGTATAAACTGCAGTTCGCCTCACCTCCCAGAACTAGTGGATTAAATGGCATAATAAAGAAAGCAAAAATAAAGAAATAATATGATATGATGATTTATTAATCATCAAAAATTCTACAATTACAATGTTGAATGCAGCATAAGGTGTCTATATAAGGGTTTGTACCCTCTGGCCGTTCATTTCCTTCAAAGGATTGGTATTGATGAGATGATCTGGAGATGTGATTCTGTGGGATTGTCAAGCGTTTGCAAAGCTCCTAGTGTTGAAGAGCATGTTCACGGTCTTGAACGACTACCACAAATCCCATAACATGTCATTGGGATTCATGTCCTCGGGGCGCTCCTCGCAGAAATGGCAGGAAGTTGGACCCTACTGTTGTAGGTACCGTTGGACGACCTTTGCAGTGTGCTGTGTTGCGTTGTCATGGAGTAACAAAAATGGACGACCAATAAAGGACGCGAAGCGCTATATACTCTTGGGATGTATTTCTTCGCTTACCGTTTTAGCGTTGCGTCCCTGCTCACTACTGCAATGCGTGGATCACCAAGACAAATGCCTGCCACACATAAGTAGCACATCCAAAGAATCTTGGGGAGATAATTGCAAAGCAGAAAGTGTGCACCTGCCCGTTCTCCAAAATTCGCTAACGTCAATTGTCATGTAGTTGAGACCTGACTCATTTGTAGGTCCATATCTCCATAGCTTGTGA
This sequence comes from Trachelipus rathkii, assembly GCA_015478945.1. Lineage (NCBI taxonomy): Eukaryota > Metazoa > Arthropoda > Malacostraca > Isopoda > Trachelipodidae > Trachelipus > Trachelipus rathkii. The sequence continues at coordinate 5,921 of JABUQX010101484.1, forward strand.
AAAATTGAATCGCACTGATGCTCCCTGATTCAGGAGAGGGCGATAGCAGACTTGTAATCTACTCACGGTTCATTCTGTGTCTTCTCTGTACGCTCGGAATTAGCACATGTTGACCTCACGGAGCCTGTGTTGTATGTACGCTGTTTGGAATCGATCAAAGCATGCAGAGAGGAGGAATAGTCATTTTTTTCTCGGCGTCACGTCGGCGTCGGAGACCCTGACAATGTCGTCTACGTTGCTGCAGTCTCTGAACAACAAGAATTCGACTGATCGTTACGATTGGTTTTACTCGATTGCCTGACCACATGGTCTCGAGAATGACTGTCAAGACAGTGTGATATCCTAGACACGTTATCTCTGAGATGTCTTTCCATTGTGACAGTCTTTGTTAGGCCGATGTCACCTTCATTTTTTTGTTAGTTGGTTGGTGTCTTGCATCTTTCTCCTGTGAACGTACTTTCGAATTTTGGTATTTGGTTGGTTGTCTTTTATTATGACATTTGTTCATACGCTTGTAGTTACATACGGTATACACTCGAAGTTAGGTATGACCCAAATAAAACCAACCTACAACTAAAAGATAAATTTTGTGAAACAAATGAAAGATCAAAAAATTACGGGTGATGCATTAAATTTGTCCTCGAGTTTTTAATATATATATTATATAATATATATTATTATATATGATTATATTTATATTATATAGATATAATTATAATTTTAAATATATACTATATATATATATAGTATTATAGTATATATATATAATTATATTATATATAATAAATATTATATACATTATTATATATATATAATATATATATATTATATATATATATATATAATTATTAGTATATAATTTATATATTATATATAAAAATTATATATATTATTATATAATATATATTATATATATATGATAGATATATATTATATATATTACAGGCCTATGGGGGTACAACTTAGAAATTTTCGTCTTAAGGGTACGCAATCAAAAAAGTTGGAGACGCTGCTTTATATTAAGTAGGCTACGTATTGCTATCATTAATTAAAAAAAAATTTTTGTTGGGGCATTTTTTGATGGCTGTAATTCTTAAACAGCATAAAAGTCAATATTGAGCAGGTGGAAGGAAGATTATGTTAGTAGTATAGATGTGTGAAAATTTCATTTTTAGAGCTTACCCCATCAGAGATATTAAGGTTCAATTACAGATTTTTCCGAAAAATTGATTTGTTGACACCTGTACATTTTTTTTTAAAATATTGTACAAAACTTTCAAATAAGATTTAAGTTAAACCTTACTTTTATCATCACGCAAAATTTTATATCGTTAAATTATTTCTCTTTAATATGAACCCAGAAAATGGAAGATTTTTTCTATTTAATCACAAAATTTTTGATCATTTTCATGGTGAAATTATTAATTTTCTCAAAAAAAAAAAACAGGAAAGGCAAAATGTACCTTAAAGTATCCCAAATTCACTCTCTAATGAATTTGGTATAAGAATTACAAAAGGAGATATGACTTAAAATGTTAACTCTATTAAAGTGATAAATTTTGCTCCACCTGGTCAAACATTTTGGTCACTGTTACAACAGATAAATCTACAACACGAATGTGGTTTGAACTTTCAATATAGCATTAAGCATGCAAAATAATAAAAGTTTCTAAAAATTATCGAGCGGCACGTCATTATTGTTGGTACGGAAAAAAATGATTGACAATATTATATAATATAATTATAATATATAGTATATAATAATATATAATATCTATATATATATTATATATATATATATACTATATATATATTTATATATATATCTAATATATATATATGTTGCGGAGGAGAAGCAGCTGGAGCGAACACTCGACCGCTGGAAGGTTGCTCTCTCCAACTTATGTCTCGTAGAGTGAAGGTCGATGGAGATGAATAATTCGAGGTCAAAAGATATAGTATAAGAAGTCGATAGTTTAAGTGATGTTCGGATAGATGTGGGGTTTGAAAGTCTAGTAAAGCACAGGCAACACGAGCACCATCAGAGGTGTTATGGACGGTTGGCTATTCCGGTAAGGAGGGAGATTGTCTGCCGGGATCGTTGGCCTGCCTACTGTTGTGACTAGTTAAAGGAGATTGTGAGTTTCTTAATTTAAATTCGCAATTGTGATATTATCTACAGGTCTTAACCCAAATGAAGGTTTACTTAACTATAGTGTTTCCGGATCTATCTATCAATGAAGTCTTCATTATATTTTTTCGTGGACTAATAGATATTTTTCGTATAAAGATAAAAATATAATACAGTCAATATAGAATCAAAATCTAAGATATAGACACAGCTAAAAATCGTTTATGTTTACTGATTCATGTCTAAATATAGTACATGGGGAGGTTTTGTGAACTTATAAGATAACACAATCATCCCAAGACTAACGTGAAAGTTATATGAATTGGATATTAATAAATACATGGAAATTAACTTAAAATCCAATGTATTAAGGATATTTTACATAAGTTCAGATTAGATTCAAGAGTTGGGAAACAAAACGAATCCAATATCATTCGGCTGAAGTAAGGGAGGAAATAGAAATTATGACTCATCAAATATATCATACTTAACTGAAGACTTTGGGATAAACGAAAAGGTAAAAAGCAGGAATGAAATAAGATTAAATATACCAGACAGTCCAGATTGAAACTTGAGACCAGAAATAAAAATTTGTCCCAAATTAAACCAGGAATTTGAAATACAAGATTGAAACCAGGACTGAAACCAGGAACTGAAATCTTTCCCAAGTAAAACCGTCAATAAATAATAACAAGGGATTACTATCAACTTTATCTTCATTTATGACAGTATATTCATATAATTTACATGTATTTATACTTATGACTCAACCCTTTCAGTTTCCAAAGAGGGTGTTCAAAATTCGATAGTACTGGGTTTTTCTGATTTAAACTGCAAAATAAGGTTATGTTTACTACTGTGTTCAGCATTGAAATTAATAAATTTTACCTAATGATGAATATTGATCTTTTATTTAACCGTATCACTACCTGAAAATTGACATCTACTTCTGGGGTTCCAATCTTCGAGTATTATGAAATTGTTGGTAAAATGTTTTGGTCAATCATCGTACTTTTTTGAATTCAACAAAATGTTTAGGTTATACTATTAAAATAAATCAATATATATCAAGCTAAAAAGAGAGAAATCATTATAATACTTATATTTTCAACAAGGTTGATAATCACTAAAGCGATATTCATATAAACACTCATCGTAAAGGCTGGACATATTGTCGACTGGATCAATGGAACCTTAAAATTAAAAATCGTTTTACTACGGGTTACTTCAGTCGTCTAATGGCACAACTATCACGATAACATCGCATTATATCCTCCCCGCTAATCTAAACCGTCCCTCAATTTTCCACGTGTTCAGAGGACAGACGGGAGAAGTAAAGGCGCCAGAGCATGACACGGGGAGAAGGACAACAGGATCTTTAATATAATTATAATATAAAAATCTTACAATTATTAATATACAAATTATTTCTAATTTCTGTGCCTTAGGCAAGGACGAAAGATGAACAGATTCGTTCTCTTCGATGAACTCCTGCATCAATTACAGAAGCTTTTTGGCTCAGTCATCCGCGTAGCCTGTACGCAGTAACAACCTAACGCTGAATCCAGAGGCAGACTCCCATAGTCAAGGGATACTGGGAAATAACAATACAGAGAAGGATGTTGAGGAACGAGGACAGACGGACTCACCAGTGATAATTGGATGGAGAAGGGATGTAAGGACCACTATGGTCTTGTACATTCATTAAAGGAAATAATTTTTACGATTGGAAATATATTGATGGGAAAATTTATGGACGGGACTGGTTGGATATAGGGTCGGAACTTCGGAATAGTTTCTGGGAGATTCATCTATGACAGTATGTGGAATCGAATGATGAGACATCATATAATTTGGATCATCCTTTAATAATATACGAAGCAATGGCATTAAGGTCATTAAATATCGGATTGAGGGGTGACTTTCGTATCCGCCTTTAGTAATATTTTATGTGTTTCCATCTGTGTTTCCTCGGACGATGTCTTTCGGCCTGGTAATTGTGGAGGTAAGGATACAGGATCATCAAGGGGAATATATTGAACATTATAGGTGTATAAATCTTGTAGATGGCGAACATATTTACAGCTGTATTTCAGCTCAGAGTTATGTCATGATCGGAATACGTTCAACGAAATTCCAAAAGGTTATATATATTGCCGTGTTTTGCCCGATTCCTGCATCTCTTTTTCAAAACAACTTTCAGAGGACGATATGCTATGGTCTTATCATCGGTGTCATTGTGCGAGCCATTGATATCTAAAGAACTTTCATCTGAGCTTGACTTCCAGCACTTCTGGGAACGCAGAGATTTTTGCTTCAGCCCAATCCATTCTGAAAAATACAATATATTCGGCAGTAATCGAGTCAAGTAGGTTTATGTATAAAAAATTAAAAAATGCCCAATAAATATCTATGCTAAGGTTCTTTAACAGTCAGTCAGGAGACGAAATGAATCAGAGTAAACTACTATTTCCCCTCCACTTTTTCAGAAGTGGACGCCACAAGGTTTAACACGGTCCACTATATACTTGAGAACCTGACTAACTATGAAATAAAGAAGGGAGCAATACTGAATTCTAGATATAGAATTTAATTTTATCTTTTGAAAGAGTTTGGACAAACTATATATTTCAGGTGTGAGTCAAGTATATTTTTTTTTTTTTTTAGTAGGTATAGTCAACCTCGCTTTCCACATAGTAAGAAGAAAGGATCATCAATAATACTTAATTCATTTGAAACTTCTATACTCGCTACTATGCAACTTAATAACTCATGGTATTAGTTAATAGTTTTTGCAATAAAAACACTATGTAGGAATTCTTTTTCCCCTATTCTTTTATTTTTCCTTTAGATATAATACATTATTATCAGAGCAGTGGGTTTTTCCATGAATATTATACCATCAGTATATTTTTGTAAAAATCTATTATGCAGTCTTAATATAATTTACTTTGTATATAATCGCTTTTTGATGTATTTTGGGTAAGGCATCAATACAGAATCTTATATATTTTGTAATTTTTAATTAGTCTGTATTCATGCACAAAGAATACATACACAAATGATCACGTAGGCAAGAACATTTACTCTAGGAGGGATATTCGTCTCATACTTTGAAAATTTTTGACGATCAGACATACTAGTAAGCATTCATCCAAGACCACTTCCATATAGGAAAATGTTTATAGTTTTAATACTATAGTTCAGAAGGAAGTATATTAAGAGATTAAGAAAGATAGAAACTTATCTTGAGATAAACATTTTGCTCATCAGTTCAGTGTGGTTCAATCAGTAGTTGAACAACAGAACTTTTATTAAATTGCAGAAATTTTTCAAACAGATGAAACAAAGCTAACAAATCTCTGGGCTTATTTATTTCATCTTAGGGAAAGACCAACTTTTCAATTTATAACACAGAGAAGGTAAAAGACTGGTACGTCTTCTGTGACGGACATATTCTATAGGGGTAGACATTAATTCAGAAAATTTGGAACCATTCCTCTACTTCTAGTACTGGGAGGAACAGGCAATGCATTTCCTCCAAGATTTCATCATCTATATGGACAAAGTCAAATTACTGTTTTAATCCAAATGACGTTAGGGATTGACCTAATTACATCTCCGCTATTTGAAAAAGGAGAGAATTTAGTCCCGGACAGGTGAAGAAAACCAATTAGCCGAGCGGGGACATATTGGATAGAATACTATTTGGCGGCTACCCATAAAATGTCAGGTCTTTGCGAGCTGGAAGAACTACTAGGTAAAGGTTCGACCATCAACCTGGAAATCACCATCATTTCTCGACGACATAAGGGCATCAGAAGAGATGAGGAGGAAATTTTAGGGTGCATCGGTAAGAACCGATGACTCTTTAAATTCATGAAATATCCAAGATTTTACTTCAAATTGTGTGGCTTGTGGAAACTTATAAGAGTTTCATATTATTAGTTAACCTAAAGAGAAAGATAAGGTATTTAAATTTATGTAGGGTATTCATGAGATAATATAAATATAATTAAAACTATAGTATTGTCATGGTTGACCTCCAGGGTACTACCATGGCTCTTAGGAGAACTAGTAGGATATTTATTAAATCTGTCTCGGATAAACTAGAATCGAATCTATCTCAGGTAAACTGAATGATTAGAAAGATTCATCGACGAATGGGATAGGTGAAATGGGCTTACGTAGGGGCAGCAATGAATTTAATCCCTTTGTGACCTGAAATGTAAGTTGTGAAGACACGAGGATCTAATCCTATACTTAAGTTAAGTTTTCCTTTTCACCCATGAAGTGGGCACTATCACAGGAGTTAAATTGGGTAGTTGAATATACTCACTTACAGAGGTAGGATTAAAAGTTAAGAATCCTCAAAATCAGCTTCCTCCTCTAGGGAATCATAGATTATAGTGAAAAGGGGTATGCGACGGACTCTGACTTTTTAGATCCTATTTCAATGTATCCTTGAGTTTTATATTCAGGATGGATTTTCATCATTTAGTGAAAATAGAAACCCAGTATAAATATATTCACAAATAGTAGGTCTGATAGATAATGAAACTGTCGGTCAAATTGCGGACACTAGCAGCTTCCTCTTTATGATGTTTATGAATTTAAAATAATTAATTAATTTTTATAAAGAATATATTAAAGTTTTCTTCCAAAAAATATTTGTGATCAGAAAAAAAAAAATATGCTTGGCCAGTTTCGTATTAACTTTACGAGCTAACTTTTTGACCACCTTGAGGTTAAAGTTTGACACTGCTCTTTTCAAATTGGGGAAAAGTATGCACTGGAGTATGGGATATTTGTAATAGATAATCCGAAGGGGACATGTCCAATGCACTATGAGAAAGTATTATTTTAAATTAATAGGGAGACAATTCTTCATTCCAAGTAGCGGGTTGCTCCAGAACTAAACATTTCATTGAATTAAACTCCTGTTGAATCTCTCGGAGACATCATTACTCGAGGGATTGAAGGGGTAATATCTCAATGTTAGATGTGTGTTTTTTGTAACACTGTTGGAATACTGGGAAGTAAATTCAGTCATTACAGTTAAAACGCATTTGGAGCCGTTGGTTTGGAAGTTAAAAGACTTGGTGTTCATGTTTCCGAGAGAGCGGTCAGCTGGACTTGTCGCAATGGGGACTACAGACACTCATTTAGAATATTTAGAATAATATGCAATATTTATTTCCTTTAAAAGTTTTAGGGAATTGAATCAATCATGGCACTAAATCGAAGGGATGAGTTGCAAGATTTTTCAACCAATGGGGGATAAATATTGGAAGAAATTTTTCTGCATCGCAAACAGGACACTTGACTTACATTGAAGTTACCTGGTTGACGCCTAGGATGCAAAAATGCTTATATATCTCTGAAGCAGTTGTCGGCTATGTGGCAAAGGATACATGAGGCAAACTATGTTGCATAGTAAGGTCCAAAGAGATGCGTATAACAGAATCTCCAGAGTAGTCGGTAATATCAAATTCATTTTCGCAGATCATTTTGTTTAGATGATTTTGGTATGGTTTTGGTACTTGTTGCCATTTATTTTGTTAACATTTTTCTTAAAACTTCAATAAGTATCGAAGAGTATTGAGAATCATTATGTTGTCGTATATAATAATGTATCGTTAATATAGTGTTAGCTACGAGATGTTTTTTCACTGTATGGTGGAAGATTTAAATATGGACTGGGTAGAGTTGAAATGCCCGTCTACATCAGTAAGTGTTTTCTTGAGATGAATCAGGTTGCTTCCGGGACTGTGGTAATAGGTGTTATACGTAGGCAAAGTACAAGTACGAATGGGTAATCTACCATGTTTTCTGTGGAACTATAAAGAAGGTGAAGGATGAGTTTCAACCCATGTTTAAACTCAGGATTAGTTTACATAGTGAACCAATGGAATGCTTCTTGTTTCCGACCATCTAATAAGCCTTATCCTATATTTTGTGAATTTAAAAGTATTTTGGACTCGCTAGTAGAGGGGAAATCCAGAACTTAATAAATTTACTCCGCATTATCTAGCAAGGCAAATGCATAAGGGAGGCATCATTGATCGTGCAACTGACCAGACGAGCAATGGTCTATTCGCCTGACATTTATGGCGAGCCTATTGTCTCACTAGATAGGAACAAAGGTATACAACTTTTACTCATTGTGATTCTTCCCACATGTTTAAGAAAAGATCATAAGGCTTTCGCAGAGTATTCACAATTCCTTTTGCAAGATTGATCAATTCTGGGGAATATTCGTTTAATTTTTTCCCTGGTGAGTTCAGCAAACCCCTTTGCACGACCTCAATAATGAGATCACATTGCAGTATCACAGATAAAAATAGCGTTGGGAAGCGGCTTCTCAGTGGTTTAGCAATTACATTTCTAGCTCAGGAGATAAGATGATCTCGAATATACCTCTTTAAAGTCTGAGGTATTCTTAGGAGAGTTGATAGGATTAGGATCTGGAGGGTGCGTTGAGTACTCCTCATTCCTGAGGACTCTACAAAAGGGACATACTACTTTCCGGTTATTTACGGGAGAGGGGGATTCCTAGCTCGACATTCGGTATTTAAATGGCCGGTTTTCTTGCAGTAGCTACAGACTCCAAGGTACTTATAGCAATCCTGCATTTCATGTCCTCTCTTCTCACAGTAATCACAGAGATTCCTTCGATCCTCAGATCCGGAACGAACATTTCGGGTTACGTTACGAGTATTAGTAGCCCTGGAACGGTCCTCGTTCCGTGGTACGAACCGTGTTATGGAAAGAACGACTGTAGTTATTCCTTTCCGGAGGGCTACGTTGGCGGACATTGGTAAGGCGATGATTAGTTTTAACTGATGACTTAGTTTTTCGTTGCTCGACTTTTTTCCGTAGCACATCAGTCCATCCAGGAAAGGTAGTATTGATTTGTACTACTGAATCTAATGATTCGTTTAAATCAACCTCCCGGTCAGCTCGGGAATCATTTGATGGGTCGTTCTCCAGAGTTATTGATTGGGACATGGAATTTGGAAAAGCAGTATTCTCACTGTCCAAAGAGTCTGCAAAATTCACAATATTCTCCCAACTACTATACCCGTCCAACTCCATCATTTTTATATATTGACGGACGATTGTTTCAATATGGGAGGCAACTAAAAGGAAAGTATTCTAAGGAATCATGATTCTCATATAGTATCTAGGATAGTGCTTGACTTAGCAGCGTTCAACCGAGAAGAGCAACTTTATTATGCTCTCATTGGATATCGGTGAGCAGCATGAATACTTCTTGTTCCTATAGTTCTTTTCTTAGTTATTCATTCGATAAGCATACAAGAATTATCCGTACAGAAGAAGTTATTCACGTTACGTTTATTATTTCTCGGTATATCGTGAAAGAAATTTGCTTCTAGTGTTGTCCCTAGCAGTCTACCAATTGGTGATGGCATTGGGATAATGAAGGCTAGCAGTAGCTCAAATCAGCAAAGTGAGAACTAGAGATTTGTTCTGATTCTATTTAAATTTTCCAGGCCACAACTTAGTTTTTGAGAGTTCTTGAGAAACCTGTGTAGAAGTATATGGATCCTACAGCATGTATGTCCTGTTTTCATTTGTGGCCTGATAATGGAGGTTCATTTGGATCGGGAATACGACGTTCAATTTCGTTGTGGTAATTCTTGTGGAAAACAACCAGAATACGCTGAGGGACAATAGACTTGTCGCTCCGATACTGATTTACGGAGGTTTGTTCTCGTTGGGTGTACAACTATATTTTCTCGGAGAAGTCAGATTCTCTTCTATTTATTGGGGATAAAGAATCTATTGCCTCTACCCATGTCGGGATTTCTCACGAGAGACTTAGGTTGGGTAAAGTCATTTTCTGGGGGTATAAGCATACGAATGATGGATTAGAAGATTGAGTTTAGGAAGAAATTATGAGTAGGCTAAGATTAGGATAGACTAAGATTAGGATTAGGAATCGATTAGGATAGGAAAAGTTAGGATTAGGATAAGATAGGATAGAATAATATTATGATTTAGGATGAAAATGATTTTGGGAGTTTTTTAAAATGAGGAAGATTATAGGAAAAGTGTTTGATCGTGGTTGACATTTGAAACCTAGGAAGGTTTATACCACGATCATAGTAAAGAAGTGGTATTTTTAGGTCATTGCAATTTGATGTGATTACAGCGTCAGAGTTATAGTGCCTTGAGCCGGGAAACGTTCTGTGTTCACTGACTGATCAAAGCATTTAGATTCTGGAGGCCATTTGCCTGTTCAGCTTATAACTGCTATGGAGTTAGTTAATAAGGATAACTCATCTCAGGCTCAGTGAAAGGTTTGTCAGAGTTGGGAGCTGAATATAAGTCTGAGTTGTAACTAAGGTTGTGTCAGGAGGTTTGGTGACTTCCTACCCTATTTTTTTTCATCATTCCCTAATTCATTTCTACATTCATTTTACTTGATGTTTATTTTGAATCATCACGCCAGAGGCTGTTTACGTGGAACAAAGCAACAGCCGCAAGGATGGATCAAAGTCAAACTCTGACTATCAGAGCTGTGCGTTTTACAAGTCTTGCGTTTTTGATTTTTTTCAGACTTTAATTTTTGTTAAGTAAATAAAGAATTTTAAAGTATTGAGGTTTATCCGCATACTAACTCTTTGAATGCTGTCCAATGTAAGTAAAAGAGATTCTTTGAGAAAAATGAAGAGATGATGATATTTTTTCAATTAAATTGATGATGTGATGAGAGTCACAATCTAGTGCACGCAGCGCAGGAACTCAAACAGAGTCCCTGTTGGGCGCCACTTAATTATTTATGTTGCGGAGAGAAGCACGCTGGGACCGGACACTGACCCGATGGAATGTGCTCTCTCCCTTATTATGTGAGTTTCAGTTGATGAGAAGAAAAATATCTAGGAGGATCAAAACTGATATATAGAGGTGGCTAGTCACAAAGCTTTCTTGTTAGTTGTCTTTTGAACTTTTTAACAAGGCAACAAAGCTGACACATCAAGGTGTTACGGAGCAGTTAAGCTATTTCTAGTGACGGAGGGAGATTGTTCCGATCGTTGGTGCTTACTGTGTGATATTCAAGGAGGATGTGATTTCTAATTTAAATTCGCAATGTGATATTATTAAGGTCTGTCTTAACCCAAATGAAGGTTTACTTCAGCTATAGTGTTTCGTATATATTGAAAAGAGCTCATATATGTTTCGTGGATATTCATAAAGTTACTCGTATTAATAAAACCAAAATTTAATAACAGTTCAATATAGAGATAAAAATCTAAGGATATAGACACACTATGAAAGGTTTATGTTTTATTTTTCTTGTCAAAAAATAGATTTGGAGGTTGTGAACATAAAGGATAACTCGATCCTCCAACAAAATTATAGTAAATTAATTTTCGAATTCGTTATAATATTTTAATTTATAAATAGATGAATAGATATTTAAAATCAAAGAAGTAGGACTGGTACAAATTTGTGAGATAAATGGAAACAAACGATCAAATATCGAAGATTCATGCAAATTGCATGAGAAATCGAACAAAAAATCATCAATCATGAAAAAAATTAATAATAATAACTACACTTTTAACCATTCAACAGAATAGAGCTGATCCAACGGAAGAATCAAGATTGAATTCAAGGTTACAAAACCAAATTAAAACTGAATATAAAATAAAAATTTGTCCAAATTAAAAACAGGTAGTTTGAAATACAAGATTGAAACAGGACTGAAAACGGAACTGAAATCTTCCAAGATTAAATAACTGTCAATAATAATAAAAGGGGATTACTATCACACCTTTATCTTCATTATGACAGTATATTTCATATAATTTTACATTACTTTATTATTTATTGAACCACCTTTCGTTTTCGCAAGAAGGGTTGTTTAATCTCTTCGAAAAGTTATGTTCTTTCTGACTAAAAGAAACAATAATGTGATATGTAAATCTGCTTTCGCAGCAATATGACATTAATAATTTTTACACTAATGAATGAAATTGATCTTTTATTTAGCCGTATACTAACCTGGAAAATCTGGACATCTAAATTTCTTTCCAAAGTCCTCGAGTATTTATGAAATTGTTTGGTAACAATGTTTTGGTACAAATGTATTCTTAAATAACTTTTTACAAATGTTTTAGGTTATAATATTAACAATAACATCAATATATATATCCAACTAGAAAAACAGAAAATATTATAATACCTTATAATTTTCACAAGGTTTGTAAATTAACTAAAGCCTATTACAATAAATACCTCATCGTCAGGCTGGAGCATATTTCAGACTGAATAATGAGACCTTGAGAAATTAACAAAATTACTAGGTTAGCTTCAGTCGTCAATGGCCACAATATGCTCGAAAACAATCTGCCCTTATATATATATGTATATATATTATATATATATATTATATGATATATATATATATATATATATATATATATTATATATATATATATATATATTATATAGTATAATATATATCTTATATATAATAATATATATAGTATTATATAATAATATATAATATTATTGATTATATTATTAAAAATTCTTAATTATTGTTCAATTATCTGGCAACATAATCGGCTCGAAATTTGACGATCGCGCTGCGATTGGAAAAACTAGTGCCGCTTTGCCGATGACGATTGACGATTAAATCTCCATTCACTATATATATGATATATTATATAGATATATATATATATATATATTATATGTATATATATTATATATATATATAATATATATATATATATTATATATAATATATATATATTTTTTTTTCTGTTCTTATTTATTTTTCCCAAGACTGGGGTAGGTTCGTGTGTGCATCGGAAAAGAAAAGCGTAGAAGAATATGACAAAATCGAAAGGAAAGCCCATTACGCCGTGTACCATTAATAGTGAGATCCGTACAAGACAGAAAATCCACCCTAAGCTTATAGTGATCCGCGGACCCTATTATGGTAGTGGTCATTTAAGGGTTATCCTTGGCCGCAGGTGGCACAACATACGCCTCAATTACCGCATTCACTAACTGTTATACCCACTTTTTTCGCTCTGCCATAAACTCATATTTCTCCTTCAACCTTCGTTTACTGAGCTCAATGCCACTTTTTCTGGTCTCCGCGGTTGGTTCAATCACAATTCGCACTATAATTCCGCTTAACCAACCGACTTTCATTCTTTCCATATGGCCAAATCATTTCAATGCACTCATTTAATTCTCTCATTTACCCCTTTCTTCACACTAACAACTCTCTAATATATTCATTCATTTTATCAATTCTTCTACACCTATAACAACCATAGATTATTCACTGAACTCATTGAACTTTTATATCTAATACTTTCTATTCCAGACGATAGTTACTACTAACAATACGGTACGAACTATACCCGATGGTAATGACCTGCAAGCCAAGGAATTAGTTCGTTTAATTCACCAACGATTTATTGCACCAGCCACCTTCCTACTCTTCACAACTTTCCTACTACACTTGGCCTCATCCGTTCCTTCTCATCCAACATATCCCTAAATATTTAAACTCAAGAACACTTGTTCTAGCTGCTCACATCTATCATAACTGTCTCCACTGAGGACTTCCTGCACTCATGCTAACCATAATACGTTATTACTATTTGGTAATTTCAAGACCCTCCTTTTACAAAAACCTTCCTGCCAATTCTCTATTCTCTAAGCAATACACGTTTTGTGCTCGGACCTCACCTCTCTCTATTAATTTTGCTCCGCTTTCCAAAATGAACCTTCTTTTTTCCATATTCGCACTACAGAAAATATGCCCGCATATATATGGTAGGGCCTCATTCATCTACATTCTCCGATCATGTATAACATTTCGTGCATCTCCCACCTTTGAATTCTTTTCATAACATCCATATATATAATTGAATATGTTGCAAAACTTCAATCCTGTCTCACTCCGCTATTTAATCCTAAACCAATCACATTGACACCATTTATTCTTACCACGCTCCACTATAGCATACATTTTTTGGATTCCATTCAGAGCTACCACCAGACATCCATATTATAACACTGCCATACAACGCTTTCCTATTATATCTATCATACGCTGTTTGAAATGCCATAAAACCTAAATACATTTATTCTTCTTCTCCCTCATTTTCCTCAAACTTATTTGTTTCAATGTAAAGATTGATCCCACAGATCTCGTAACCACCTATACGCACCTTGGTCTTACAATCATGTCCTCAAGGTCACTCTGACGCACTCTTTCGACCAAATAACAGAATATAATGCATGCGTTAATAACTTTATTCGCTATATTTTTACAGTTCCCTTTTTCCTTACCTTTGATATAAGTGTATATTACTGTTCTCAATCCTTTGGAACTTATAGCCCTCCATAAAACCCTTATTAAGACACTGTCAATCCAATTGAATCAATCTCGGCCTCCGTTCTTGATCATTTCACCCCAGTAAATTTCAAAAACAATCGTATATACGCAGATTTTCCTTATCTTCTTATCACTTCTTATCTTTACTTCTCCTTACTAATTAACCTTCTTTCCCTAACTCACCAATTTTGGCTACGGTCTCATCTCCTCTATTTTCTTTGCCTAGTCTTGTAGAACCTTCCTATGTCTCGTACACTCCCTAACAGATTTAAATACATTCCTGATCTCCAGTAAATGTTTACTTTAAATAACTTTCCACCTTAATTATACAAATTATTATAGAACTTGTTATTTTTCAGTTATATTATGAGACAAGTTCTCCTTAATTAAAAATAATCTTAGATATTTAATCTTATTTTCAAACTTATAATTTATAATTCTTTGGATTTATCAGGTTAGTCCTAACTATTTTTTTAAACATACAAATTTTGAAATTGATATGATATTACAAAAAATGAAAGACCTAACTTGTAATTTTAAGCATAAATTTAACCTAAACGACTGAGTTTTATTTTCAAGGCAAATATTAAAATTTTGATGCCAGTGAGCAAATTTTGCGATATGTTTGATCAAGACACGTGTCGTGATCCGAGATGAATTGCCGTGAAGCGATTTCTGTTCTATCGTATAATATCTCCTTTTTATATAATATATATTATTTTTTACTTTATATATATATAATATATGATTAGTTCAGCTATAGCACTTTTATCATTAGTTAAGCTTGTTTTAAATTATACTCTATAAAGTAATTTTATAATTTAAATGGAAAAGAGTGAAATATTGGATATGTTGTTAGGGGTCTAAGTGGGATTATAGAGATGGAGACGGGGATCTGTAAATTTGAGACTTAATGGACTATATGTTTTTTGATTCAATTTTAGGGGGCTGAGACGATGGGGACAGTGCCGCCCGGTATCGGTAGGTCCACATAGAGGCGAGGAGAGAACTGCATTAGATGGGTTACTTAGGGTGTTAGTTAGTTTAAATCATAATGACCTTTATATATTATATATATATATATATATATTATATATTATATATATATATTACTTATCTTATATATTATATATAGCCATAGTACTATATACTTGCTGAAAAACCATATTGTTAAAATTTTTAATCACATTTTGTTATTTTCTAAACATTTATTTCAAAACAAGTATATGAAAATATTTTTTTTGAAGACTGCTATTTTTAGGGATATACTTTAGTTTAAGAGGGTGTTTTGATGGTAAATAACTAAAATATGGGTATAGACGATCTGATAATTACATTATTAAATTGGTAGTAGAATAGATCAATAGACGGTAAACTTGTAGTTATAGATGATAATTCTTTCTGTCATTATCTTTTATTATCATAATTAATATCTATGTACGATTAAAAAAATTACAACAAATTTTCACTTTAGATAAAATTACTATAACATAATTTAGCTCTCTTTTTTAGACAAAAAATGGATAAATAAAACTAAGGTATTAATAGGGACTAGTTAGTAAAATCGATTGACTAGGTGTGAGGAGGTTTATACGATTAGGTAGAGGATATGCATCTGTGGTATTGGGACTTCGGATATATATTAGCCGTGCTACATTCATTTGTCTATGTTAATATTATGTATAGTCTAGACTTCACATATATGCTACTATCATAGGTGTATTATATAGCTGCACTTAATAGTCTACGTATACTGCAGCTTATTTACTGGGGCGGTAAGTATATATATTATACTGGTATATTTTATAGTTTATATATACGCCCGCGGCGGTACTATACTAAATATAATAATTGAATAGTTATATCTTTATATATTTATATATATATTATATTTTTTATATATATATATATCATATTTATATATATCTTATATTATTATATTATATATATACTATTTTTATCTTTATTCTTTATTATATATTATTTTTATTTGGTTGGTGTGGATTGGGATAGTTGGGAGTCATTGGTAAGGGATGGTAGGGTTGTACAGGAGGGGTGAAAAGTAATAGTAATAGAGTGTTGGTTGTCGGTGGGAGTAGTGTGGTTTCTAGTGGTGAGCGTGCAGTGTTCGATTAAATACTTTGGATTTCGGGATGGGCGGATATGAGAGTGTGAGGTTTGTGAGGGGCTCTGGTGAATTATGTGATTGGTGCCTGCGGTCGGGATGGTCTTGGTGGATAAGCTGTATGAGGTTGTTTATTGCTTTGTTGGGGAGATGTTGGATTGATTATGTTAAGCGGTGTGTCGGCTGGATGGGGAATTTTAGGGATTGAGTCGTGAAGATTATAATGACTATGTATTAGAGTGGTGTGGGTGTGGGGCGTATCTAGATTAGTATGTTCTGGGTTTTGGTAGTGAGGGATGTGGTTCGGTGTGGGCGAGGTGGTGGATGGTTGGAGGGTGGGAGGAAGAGTGGACGATGCTGGTGCGCTCATGTTCGGACGAGTGATTGGTTGGAGAGGGGATGGGCTGGTAGGAGATGGGGTCTTCCTGTTATCGCGGGGATGGTGGCTGCAAGGAGGGTGTTACCTTGCGTTTCAATAGTCGGGTCGTGCGGTCACTGAGCTTTAGGGTGGTTTTTCTGTCTGTGGATTAATAATTACTGGTACACCGAGGTGGAGGTAAGATGGGCTCTCTTTTTGAAATTGCATATCAATAATGATTTTCGTTTTGATGATTGTCGCGTATTATCAATTTGGGGAAACATAGGGTTGGTGGAAAAGAAGATTACTATATATAAGCGGTAACTATTACGTCTACGTTACTATATTATTATATCTATTAATCATTAGCCAGCATTCTATAGCGGCTAACTATATAATATAACCGTTGTCCTGAGTCTTCATTATCATATTTTATTATTCATTTTCTATTATATATTATACTTAGTAATATATTTATATATAATTAGTATATATATATAATATCGATCGCCTATATAGTATATTATCACCAGGGATGGGGGGTGAGTAGGCGAGTCAGACGGTTTTAAAGGGGTACAGGGGTGGAGTGAGAGTCGATTTAAAAACGATTTGTTAAAAAATTTTGTATAACATTTTCAACAAAAAATTGGAAAAATTAATTGAACTTTATTTCTTAAGGATATTTTTTTATTTTGCTATTTGTTTTTTTTAGCATCTTTTAATGTTTTTTTATTTCTTTTCTTTGCATTATATTAAAAGAAAGAAAAATTTTTCAACTTTTTTCTAACCATTTTATATTATTATATCTTTTTTTTCTGAGTCTGATACGATAATCTTTGTTCTTGGAACCGTAGTTATTATGCACTCAATAAAATTTGCTTTAAATGTGCAGAGATTAGATTGCTATTTTTTATTTAGGTTCTCTATTTATGGAGATTCAACGTACTATATACTAAGCGGTTAGGCTCTTACCGTATATTTATATTATATAGTATATTAAGTATATATTGTATTAATATATCATATATTTATTATACTATAGTATACTATATTTACCCCGTTTACGTTTATTTTAATTCAGCTTAAATATATCACCGTTCGCTAGATCGAACCCGGATAGTATGGTACGGTGGTATGGTAGGTTTTTGAGGGTATCAGTTGGACATTTTGAGGGTAGGAGTCTGCTAAATGGCTAAAAGATTTGCGATAAAGTCTATTGATCGGGTGACCAAGCATCGAAATTTCCCGCACCGTGCTTTATCGCATCATATCTCTATATATCAATGTTAATCGTTATATCTATCAGTTCTATAATAAATATATATATATATTTATACCGTACCTATCCTACGATTACCTTATAATAACTCCCTTGTAAAGATGGTTTCAGATTGGGGGTGGTGTGGTAGTTTGAAAGGTTTTGAGCTTATCAAAAGTTCAAAATCTGTTGTATTTGTAAGTTTGAAAGATTGTTGTTCACATTTGGTATTTAAGTTTAAATTTTCTTTTTAAATTTTGCAAATTTATATTTCTATATGCTCACTATTTCATATTATCCTATATCTAGTTTTTTAGCTGAGATCATCTGATAATATTTATTATTATATATATATATATATTATTATACTCCCTACTTTATACTTATTTGTCAGATCGGCATTCCGGTACTGCCATCTGAATTGCAACTATTATGTAGTATAATAGTCCTATTACATTATACCATCTCAGATACTATATATATTATATATATAATATATAGCTGATTTATGTTAGGTATGGCTATATTAGTGTCTATATATATAAATAGAATTGTCATATATATATATAGTATTATTATATATACATATGCAGATATAAATATAATTACACATTTGAATATTCGAAAACTATGGAATAAATGGTTTGTTAATATAGGCTGTTTTGCTTTTGAATTTGTATCGATAAGTAAAACTGCCCCACTTCGACAGTTTGCATTTGTTTTTGTTAAATTTGGCGAAAATCGTAAGAAATGCTTAAAAGAGTAATTAAATGTTCATGAAGTAGTAAAAGTCAAGAATTAGTTTGAGCTACATCATTTTAGAACGTTCTTAAAAGATGCTGTATAAGATTAAAAGAAAGTGTGGCGTATGGGTCGTTTGAATTGATGATATCTTATTTAATAAATCCAAGTTTTAATATATTTTTAATCGTTAAATATTAAATAGTTGTAATTGTTTTTTTTGTAATATAAATGGTTTTATTTTTTTTTTATTTGTTTATCCGAAAACCACGTGGTCCATCACAGTAGTCAATTGTTTGAAGAACAGTAATTGTGTTCTTCACTGACACTCGATATGGATTCAGTTCGACGCCATAGATGAAGTAGTTGGTGGTTCTTATGTCGTAGGTATTTTAACGTGTTTTTATTCCATAGAGGAGATTCAATTTTCAAAGTTATCTCGATAGCACGCATTTTGAGAATGGATTTTTCGTAGAGGGTGACTCGGGGTCGCATTGAGGTTAGGTGACTATATGACAGTTGTCTAATTCTGGCTTGGTTGAGAGTTGGGGGAGTTGTTTGTAGGAAGTGACATGGTGTTTGTATTGGTTGATCTTTCTTAGGGGACAGCTTTTTGCTACATAGTTGATGTGAAAGTGGATTTGTATTTGTGTCGATCGGTCGCGTTACTCTCAGAGTTTATGGGCGCATGTTTTTATTACTATATTAAGGATACTGAAGAATGAGTTGTTGTTATAAAGAGTGATAAGACATTGCATTGGGCGAAGTTTTTGTTTAAGATGGTTTCTAGGCATGGAAAGTGAGATAAATTCGGGGGTAATGTAGGGAGAGCGAGCATACGCACAGGAAGTGCGTTAGGACAATCATAGGTAGTAGTTTTAGGTCGACAAGATGATTCCATCCGACGCGCAAACGAGGTAAAGTTTTATCAATTAAGGTTTGAGGGATACAAGGGTAAAGATAGAACTGGTTCACGGAGAAGGGTGTATTTATCTCATGGGAAACTTAACAGTCAAGAAGCAAAGAAAGGGATTGTGTATGGGACTTAGCACGACATTTTACTGATTAAGAGATCGATAGAAGAATTGTCAGTAAGGCTTGATATTACTATAATTTTATTGGGTATATTATTTTTCTTTTAGTGGTGTTTTATATAAGGATGATTAAATAAATAATCACGTAAGGGTTTATCGATTGATGCATTTTGGTATTTTTTTCTCGATTTTAATTAATTTTAGACGTTTTGTCTTTTGTAATGTGATATTTGTGCTCATACTGAACCCAATCTTTCCTACTGTTCATGCAGAACCTAATCTTTTGATTCTTCATTCTGAACCCAATCTCTGTGATAGGGCTCTTTTATTTCTTGTCTTTTGTTAAATCGATTGGGAATTAATGATGTTGGTTACGTGGGCATTGTGGTTTGGAATAAAAATGAGAAAATAATGGCCTTTAGCGAAGTTTTGATAAATGATTGCTTGTGATGGAGTTCTTATCTATTTGGATAGAAATCTATCTAAAACTGAATTTTCTGATTGAGAATGAAACATTCTAAGTAATTAGACAGCAGGAGCATATTCTTTTGTATAATGATTTTCGTAAGAAGAGTGCGTTAAATTGGAAGAGGGAAAGTAGAAGATTTGATAATAAAGCGAAGAGTTTTGACGGTTTGGTGAGATTTATTGACGATTTTGTAGGTTGACGCTTTGAAAACCGAAGATAATGAGCATTTCATTAAGTTGTGTAAGAAAATGAAAATAAAAAACAACGATTTAATATATTATATATATATATATAGTATGATTTAATACTATATCTAGTTAGGTGAATAGTGAGGTATATAGTATATATCCTAGTATAGTTTAATATAAGTCTATCTATATCATAGTCTCCTTATATACGTATTATACTAGTATATATAATATAATAGTAGTTGAAAATGACGTAAATGTGTGTGATATGTAAATTTCCAATTGGGGTGAGGGAGGTTAGTTACAGTTTTTACAATAGTCGATTATTGAGTCCGGGTGGACTAGATGTCTTTTTTTTACAAGACTATAGATGATATGATCGTGATGTAATATACATATTAGTTTAGTGATATAAGTATAAAGGTGCTTAGTTTTATTATATCTCGATATGAACTAGTGATCTCGTAGCTATAACTATCTTATCTATAGATAGTGTACGTATAGTTGACTGGGGAAGTCATAAAAAGCGGACAAAGGCAAGTGGTTAGAACATGCAGCCGTGCGTTTGATATTCATCAGGGAGAATGAAAGTTGAGATTTTGGACAGGTAACGGTGTAGTGAGTTAATAGTAAACTTTTAAGGTGATGAAATGTGAATAAACAAATATTATCATTATGGATGCTGAATAAGGTAGGCATCACTGAGTAGAGTGTATATTTGTTCCCAGACAAATCAACGAGTATTAAGGAAGGTTTTAATTTATTTATATTCGATGGGAAGCAGATAAGGTAACGCGGCGAACGACATTATGGTTACAAGTGAAGATTCTGGGTTAACGACATATTAGAAACAATGGAGCCATAGGTTTATCGTAATGATACAATGGGCGGCGGGGGTGTTAAAATTGTTTATCTAGAGTCTTTTGCAACTTGACGAATGTTAGTGTTATATTTATGAGTAAGAGATGGTAAGTGGCGTTGTGCTAATTTTGTACAGAAAGGCTGTTCATTTATGTTCAACGTAGCTGTGTTGGCTGGGTATGCTGTCTCAGTTAGAGAATCACAAAAAATAAACAACGCTGAGTGTGGTCCCGCTTTTTCACAATCTAGACGTAGAAAAGAAGTTAACTGCATGTAGCATAAAGCTCAAGATGAATACCTCTCTGGCTGAAAGATAGAAAAGGGGGGTCAGGGGAATGTTATTAATAGACTTCAGATACATTAGGATGAGATTGCGGATAACATTAATACGAAGAAATATCCGAATACATAACGGCGTCAGTAGTCTGCTAATAGGGGTACGACCATAATCCTTAGGCTGTATTTCCCTCGGCATATCGGATGTTCTGAGCGTGAAGTTGTGAGAGAAAAGGGGGGTAGGAGGTGGGAGAATGAGTGCTTTATTTTAAGATTACATAATATGATTATAATATCACTTTGGTTGTCTTTGGTCGAGTCAGTTACTATATAATCAATAGTGGGTTAACGATAATAGGTTAGGTGTTTATGAGATGTAGGTGTACTAGAGATGTGCCTAGAGACCTAGTCCTGGGCTGGTTGGCGATTTATAGCCCCATCGCTATTTCAAAACAAGGTTAGTTATTCAATTTACTCATAGTTAGTTTTTAGGATTTTAAATTTAATTTATACAATTTGAAACGCTGCATATCTTTTAAAGCATTTTTAGGTTTTAATGTTGTAACTCTCGCATATTAGTTTAATTTGCACCTTTTGGGTGTAAAACATGAATTGAGGTTTTTTTACTTGCCAATATTTTTTTTTAATAAATCAATTAATAACCATACTTCAAGGATATTTGCACAACTAAGTACTTATTAATAGGATCGTGAAGAATATAATTTTGAGAGATTTCAAATTTTAAATTCAGATGAGAAGTTTTTTTAATAATGAAAATGACTTCTGCTTATATTATTATTTTTATAATGGTAAATTATTATTAGGTATTTATATTACTTATATATTATATTAGTAATTAGTCTATAATAACTTATATATTTTTAGATATAAGTTATAATTATGATTGTTCGTTTGTTGTAGTGGGGCTTGTTGTGAGGGGAGGCATGTATTATTTATAGTGGTTGATGTGTCATATTTGGTATGGTAGGGTTTATTTAGATTTGTTTTTTTTTTTTTTTTTTCTTAGATTAAAATAGAAGTAAAGTAAAATAATTGATTTTTGTATTTGGTATTGGGGAATTAATGAATGTAATTAAATGATTACTTTAGCAATTCGAATTTGTTTAATATTTTTAAGGTAACACAGAGATTGATGCTAGAGAGAAGTGGTGATCAAAGGAACTAATTTAAAACAAATAGAGTCGGCCAATTGTGTGAGGAGATGTGAGAGCAGCGTATTGATTTGAGCTCAAAGGAAGAGAGCATTTCAAATATTTGCTTGCTGTTTATCTCTTTTTTTTACTGGATTTATGGTCTATAGTTTTGGCTTATGATTTCTACTGGGTAAGTGAGTAAACTAATACTTATGTAGGGGGAATGATTGTTATCTAATGATTTGATTTAAAATTGTTTATTCAGAGATTCTCTCACCGAGTGAATAGTGCTATTGTTGGGAATTCTAATGAACTATTGCTAATTTAATTTTTTCTTTGACTTTTTAGTATAATATATTAGTAATATTCTAATGGAAAAGTATAGAGATCCGTTTAGGATTACTGCGGATTTTATTCAGTGTATATTAGTTAATCAAAGTTTTACTTATTATATCTTGTATAATTATTGTTATTTATGTTAGAATATATAGTATATGATATATATTATAATTAGTATATAATGATATAATAGTAGTTAGTACTAATAATATAGATGTGTAGTAGTAGTATTAATTATAGAGTATAATATATAAGTAGTTAAATTAGTTAGCACTTGGGTGTATTATATGAAATATAATATTGTAGTTTGTTGATTGGAGTATATATATATAGGAGTATAAGAGTAAGTATATTTAGTAAGATAATTAATATTATATATGTATAGTATAATAAGACAGAAATTTAGGGTTTATCATCTATATATGATATATTAAGGTTTAATTAATAGTATTATATAAGTTATTGATATATATTATCAGGGATTTTTTAGGGGTCATGTGGATGGGGGTGTAGAGATGACTGATCCCAACATTATAGACTACTGATGAGTAAACTCTAATATTGGCTCACCAGAAAGCAAAACAAGGGGAAATGAATTAAATGTACAAAGTTCTTCCTAGTGGTTACCATTATGAATGAGGGCGTTAGTAACGGAGGTAACTGGATCGTGACCCTATGTACTAATTATAGTAATATTATATATAGTATAGATATATAGATAATATATAGATATATATAATGTAGAATTTATAATATGTATATATATATATATGATATTGTTAAGAAAATTTTTATGTAAGTATGTATATATGATGAGTTCGCTCCGCAGGTGTTGGCTATTTTCTATTATTTAATAGAATATGATATATATAGTACTATAAGTTACGTTGCTAGATTCTGATATAATATATATGTATATGCATTTATTATATATATATAGTATATAGGTATATTATATTATGTAATAATATGTATGATATAATAATATATATGTTGTAGACCCTCCACAAACTCAAAGAAGCAGGAAAACATTAGGAAGATAAAAAGAAATTCGAGAGCAAAAAATTAGGATTTATACATACCACTTTGTTTTCGATGCACAGAGAAAGGCATATTAATTGTTTGGATTCCACTTATCAGATATGTTTCTTTATGTGCTAGGAAAAGGATTTCGGCGATTGTGTAATCGTTGCAGAGGAATTGTTGAGTGAAAGTTATCTCCATTACTGTTCGAAGTTGTGTTGATATAGTAACGTGAGGCTGGGTAACCACCTATGTATAGAGCAATGTGGACAAAGTGAAGGCTGATTTCTTGAAAGAAGATAGATTTTGGGCAGTAGGGGTTAGCGTTTTTTTTTTTTTATTGAGATTGATCAGATCCATAGGAGATGTAATTTAGATTACCGAAAAGATAATCGAAGCATCGATGAAAGGTTTTAGAATAAATTTCATGGACATCCCTACTCTCATATCTGTTGTTGATGGGGAGAAAGAGATTGCCACAGTGCGTGATGTGTCTATGAAACGGTGTCGTAGGAGCGCGACTAAGGGACGGTAGAATATTTGTTGGCTGCTTACTCATTTTCTTCTCCGAGGGAGAATGCTAATGCAAGGTCCTGGAAGAGGGTCGTGATCGCGTAAACGGCCTTCTATCTTTATGGGGATTGAGTGAATGTATGATTTAAGAATGAAATATAAGAAGCACAAATGGTTGAGGGCACAGAGGAAGAGAGGTGATGATGTGTTATAGAGAAAGCAAATTATGAATTTGGCTCGCTGTGGACTGAGAAAAAAGATGAAAGGGGAAACGAGAGAATTGTGTGGTGAATGTGATGAATGTGTGTGTGCTTGAGTTGGTGGAAAGGAATAGAGAGGAAAAGAGAGTGGAGTTGCAAAATTGTAGGAATGAGTGAACCTGTGGGTACGAATGATATGGTAAGATCTTTATTGAATGGTGTGCGAGGTCCTAGAGAGAATCTAATGGTTAAAGATTTAAGGTTTGAAAAAGGTCAAGGATGTGTGGTTGTGACGAGTATGGTCCATCTGAGGGAACGTTGAAGAGAGTACGATTTTAGGAAGGAGATGCTGAAGTATGTTCTGGATGGGGTGGTAGGAGCTTCGATTGATAGTTATTTGGGGGAGCCTGATGGTTGGATAGGTGAGGTAAAAAAAGGGATGGTAAACAGGTGGATTTGGGGTGACGGGAGAACAATGAGAATGGGTAGGAGAAGGTGATTTGATTTCTGTGAAGGAGAGGTATGTGTCTAAGTAAATAAAACTTTCTTTAAACACAGAGAGTATCATAAGGTGATAAGATCGATTCTAAGACTTTGAACGAAGTGAAGTTGAAAAGTTATGATTGATTTAGTGTTGGATGAAGAAGGAGATAGTGAGTGATGTGTTAGGTAGTTAAATGAGATTTAGGGTTTAGGAATGGGAATTATGGATATTATGTTGGTTCCTAAGAATGTAAAAAATTAGGTATGAGTATGGGGGTTAGATGGAAAGGAGGTGATAAGAAGGAGTAGGAGTAAAATTGGGGAATAGGGGAAAAGAGCACTGAATAAGAGTAATGTTGAGGAGAAGCGCTGCTAGCTAGAGAGACGGGTTGAATGTGAACAAGTTGATAACTGAACGAATCTGGGGGCAAATGAAGGAAGCAATTGTTAGTTGTACGATTGTGAACATCAGTGCAAGGAGAGTATGTGGATAATGGTGCTAAAGTCGGAAGTAGGAACGTTAACAGAGTGAATGGTGGAGAGTGAATGAGGTGATGTAAAAGAGGTTAAAGGTAAAAAAGGAATGGTCGTAGGTTGAGATGTAACTAAAGAAATGAATGGAATAGGACTCAAAAGAAAGATAGCTTAAGGTAATTATATAAAGGAGGAAAAAAGACAATATCTTGAAATAGGTGTATATGAGGCGTAGGAGAAAAACAGAGGTGAAGGTGAAGCATGTTGGAAGGAGGGATGGAAATGGGGACTTATAAGGAACTAGGAAGGCATCTTTGAGGGACAGACGCGGAAAGGGTTAAGAGATGAAACGAATCAGGGGAAATTGCTTAGAAATATATGAATAGAGATTGGTGCTTTGATGTAACGTGATTGAAAATGGGTGGATTGTACGAGTTGAGTGTGGAAGGAGAACGTATCATTCGACAATCTGCAACAAATATTACGGTAAAGTGAAGAGCGTATAAGTGAATGTGTGTGGGTTTGATGGTGAAAGAATGGGAATAGGTATTTTGGGGATGAAGGTTAGTGTAGTAAGAGAGAGAGGTAATAGGAGGTAGAGTGAATCAGTTGAAGTGGAATGGTAAAGTCTGCGAGTGAGTAAGATGAAATGTAACTGGGGTGATTGATTAAAAGAACGGCAGGCGAAGATGGTGATTGATTGGAGATTTGGAATTGTGTAATAGCAAGGCGTTTATAGAGGGGAGTGACCTTGCGAGATCGAGATGTCCCATATAAGGGACGCTTATTATAGGGTAAGAGCCGATATGAGAAACTGTAGAGACAATAAGGGGAATAAAGTTTATTGAGTGTTGTAGGGGAAGGTATTAGACTGCTGGTATTTTGGTCGAAGAAGTGCGTCGAGTGAACTGAAGGATGATTGGAGTGAATACAAAGGTGAGTTCTAGCGAGTAGTAGAAGGATTTGATGGTGGATAATCTTTACATTGAAGAACAAATGATTGAGAAAATGAGGGGCAAGAATGAAGTAAATTGTATTTAGAGTTGGTTATATGGAGTTTGCAAAGCAGGAACGTAGATAGCAATGGAGTAGGATAGTATAGGGAGGGTTTGGATGAGTGCAGGTGTATCAGTTGGGATAATATGAAAATGTGGATAGTAGGCGCAGAATGGGCTTCAAAAGTATAGTTGACGATAGTTAGTAGCGTGTGGTGAAGATAAATGTGATAATGGATGATTTGGGCTTAAGGTTTAAGACGAGACGGAGTCAGAACAGGGTTGTTGTTATGTTCCTTTGGTTATTCAATTCGTATATGGAATGGGGTTAGAGAGAATTCAAAAGGGTGGGAGATAGGCAGGGAATGGTGATGTTTTAGAATGGTGGAGAATGGCGAGATGAGTGGAGGGTGCCTAATCTATTATATGCGGATGATTGGATTCTGTGTGGCGAATCTGAAGAGAGGGTTTGCGAGGCTGGTGAGAGAATTTGGGCAGGGTTGTGGTAAAAGGGGGGTGTGAATAAACGTCGGAAATAAGATTAGAGGTTAAGGTTGTGAGTGAGGACACTGTAAACTCTCGAGGTGTGAAGTTTTGTTATGATGCGTTGATCCAGCTGGAACTAAGTTGTCCTGCGCTTTAAATAGTTAGGGTAATATGTTTGGATTAGAAGGGGCGC
>JABUQX010101485.1:0-5000 GCA_015478945.1 Trachelipus rathkii
GCTCGAGCCCCCTAAATTTTGTGAAATAATTTTGTTTTTTTATTTGATAAAAGTTTTAAGTTTTTTTTTAGGGGCGCTCGAGCCAATCAGGGGGTACGAGGGGGGATGTTTATTCCATACGCCGGAGTAGGGATGGTCCGGAGGACGCTAATGGGCCGCGCGACATACCCAAAGACCAAAGAGCGGGGGTTCCGAGACTTCATCCCCGGAGGGGGGGATTAGTCTACCGCCCCGTACGTCCACGTACGGGGGTACGAAGAGACCTCCGCGACTCTGCCATCTGATTTGCGGATTTACCTAGGTATTCCTTTAAGTTAATTAAAAAAAAAAATTACTTTCAAAAAAAAAAAAAAAAAAAAAAAAAAATTGTTAAATCGCATTCTTAGAATTGTTTCGGTTGATGTCCAAATATATATTTGTTTTACTGTAGGACCTGCCGTTCTCCTAGCTACATACTGTGAGCATTAGAAAAATCTGACCATGATATATATATTATAATTATTTAATATATAATATATATATTATATATATATATATATAATATATATTAATATATATATATTATATATATAATAATATATTATATATATAAATAACATAATAAAAAGCATAACTGCATAAATACTCTACATGCTATATTATTAGTATTATTATTATTATTATTATTATTATTATTATTAATAATATTATTGTATATATTGCTATTTCTAGGAAATTTGGTTTTTATAATGAATAATAAAACCAATGCTCTAAACATGATGTAATGAAAAATCTTTAATTCCTTCAATAGTTTTTTCATATTATTTAAATCCTCTAAAATTAAAATAGTAAATTAGTAAATAAGTAGACAAATTACAAAGATGGAATCTCTTCAAAATTAACAAAGATCAGTGGTTCAGCAAAAAATTACAAATCAACGTTTCGGGAAATATATCATTCCCATCATCAGGATATCAAAGTTTTATTTTTATCAAAATTTATAAAAACAGCACATTCGTTAATGCGAAAACATAGTATCCAAAAAAGGTTATGGTATCAGTTGAATACATTATTTAAATTATGAGAGCTGCAATTTGTAAGGACCACTATCACTGTTGAGAGAGGGTTTAAGACTGGAGATATAGAGTGATTCTAGAATCTTTAAATCAGTGAATTGGTTGGTTTGTGTCAGTATCGTGAAATGTTGTATATTTATAGGATGATTTTTAGTATGGCTATGGTTTCTGATACTAGATGCGGGAGGGATGGTGAAAGTGAACCTGTTCTAGCTGAACAGCCCCTATGTTCGTCCATCCTGACGTTGATTTGGCGTTGAGTACTACCAACATAGGTGTCTTGACAGTCACCACATGAATATTTATATACGACGGACGAGCGCAGAGGAGCAGGTAGGGGGTCTTTATGATTTAGAAGGGAACCTATGGAGTAGTTAGGTGTAAAAAGAAAAATAGGTTTTAGTTGAGGATAAGAATTTGATAGAAGTTTTGTGATTTCTTGTTTAATTTTAGTATAATGATGGTCGTAAAAAGGTATTTTAATATAGAAAGGTTGTTTAGAAGGTAGCATAGGGGGTTCAATCGGTGAATATATTTTATTAAGAAATCTTTTTATTAAGTTGTATATTAAGGACGAAGGGTATAGGTTAGAGTTAAAATGTTTAGTTATAAAAGAAAGTTCTGTATGAAGTTCCAAATAGCCAGATGTTAAATGGTAGGCTCTGTATATTAGGGTGTTTATGCTATTGCATTTATAAAGAAAAGGTACGTGGCTGAAGAAGTTTTGTGCAAATTTGCTAGAAATAGAAATATATACAATATTATCTTATGAAGATACGGCCATGAAACCTTAAAAATGCTCAAACTTTTTGAAAATAAAAAGAAGAAACTGGAAAAATTAAAACTCGATCTGGACTTCCTGAAACGTTGTAAAGCATACCAAGTTACACCAAAATTCATAAAATTTAAACTGTTTACAAAGAGACTCTACAACAGCAATCTCTACAAAGGATTTCAATTTAAACTACTTAATAACGAAATCAAATTCAAATCTAGTGCAATTTTCAAGATGGATCGTAATATCAAGAATGTCTTCATCGATCTTAAATCTAGGCTAAGTTTTTGTGATGGTTTATTCATAAATAATTTTGTTAAAGTTCATATTGATAAATATATTTGTAATATTAAACTTCTACATGAAAAAAATTTAATAAGCTTGTATCTAAATTTGAAGCCCCTCCCATTTCTGCAAAACAAGTTAACTTGTTTCTTTAGCCATACATCTCCACTTTTAAAAGCTTATCTACAATGTTTTACAAGAATAAGTTTGGAGAAATTATCTATATAGCCATACAACACCACTTTTAAATGCTTATCTATCGTTTTTCTTTTGAGAAATTGTTAAGTAATTTAAAATCTCATTTATTATACAAAACTAGTTTTACTCATATACAAACTAATATTAACCTTATTGCGCAAAGGCTTCTTTGGAATTTTAAATCTCATAAAGTTTTTTCATATTTATTCTCTAAATCGGACTTCACCACTTTAAAATCTCTCAAAAATGAGAAATCTATAATCATATGTAAACCCGACAAGACTAATGGTGTAGTTATTTTAAATAAATCCGATTACGTAACTAAAGTAAAAAATATATTATCTGATACTAGCAAATTTAAACTTTCACAACGAGACCCACTAAAGCTATCTTTAAATTTAGAAGATAAATTAAACCGTGCATTACGAAAATTTCATACAAAAAATCTACTAAACAAATCCCAATATGATACATGCTACTCTAGAGGCTCCGCTCCTGGTACCTTATATGGTCTCCCAAAAATTCATAAAAATAACATTCCCATCCGCCCTATTCTAGCCGCTTACAACACACATAATTACAATTTAGCAAAATTTTTAGTCCCCTATTTAACACCTTTCAGTATAAATCAATATACTATTCAAAATTCTTACTCATTTAAATCATGGATTTCCTCTATCAACAATCTCCATAAATTTCATATGGTTAGTTTTGACATAGAATCATTATACACTAATATTCCTACCTCTGAAGCTATAGATATCTTATTAAATATAATTTTCCATACTCAATCTACATTCATGAATTTCACGAAATCCGATTTTAAAGAACTATTAACTCTGGCTGTCTCTGATACCTATTTCTTCTTTGATAATCAATTATATTCTCAAACTAACTCTCTTGCTATGGGCTCTCCTCTTAGTTCTATTCTTGCTAACACATATTTAAAACATTACGAATCAATCTGGCTTGACTCTGCCCCCCAAAATTGTAAACCTTCCTACTATAAACGTTATATAGACGATACCTTTCTGCTTTTTTCTAACAAACAAAAAGTTACCCCCTTCTTAAATTTCCTCAACTGTCAACTACCTAACATTAAATTCACTACAGAAGAAGAAACTAACGATACTTTATCTTTTTTAGATTTGAGCATTAAAAAGATTAACCCACGCATCTCTTTAAGTATACACCGAAAACCCACCTTCACCAACCTTGCACAAAACTTCTTCAGCCACGTACCTTTTCTTTATAAATGCAATAGCATAAACACCCTAATATACAGAGCCTATCATTTAACATCTGGCTATTTGGAACTTCATACAGAACTTTCTTTTATAACTAAACATTTTAACTCTAACCTATACCCTTCGTCCTTAATATACAACTTTAATAAAAAGATTTCTTAATAAAATATATTCACCGATTGAACCCCCTATGCTACCTTCTAAACAACCTTTCTATATTAAAATACCTTTTTACGACCATCATTATACTAAAATTAAACAAGAAATCACAAAACTTCTATCAAATTCTTATCCTCAACTAAAACCTATTTTTCTTTTTACACCTAACTACTCCATAGGTTCCCTTCTAAATCATAAAGACCCCCTACCTGCTCCTCTGCTCTCGTCCGTCGTATATAAATATTCCTGTGGTGACTGTCAAGACACCTATGTTGGCAGTACTCAACACCAACTCACCGTTAGGATGGACGAGCATAGAGGCTGCTCAGCTAGAACAGGTTCACTTTTCACCAACTCTCCCGCATCTAGTATCAGAAACCATAGCCATAATAAAAATCACCCTATAAATATACAACATTTCAAGATACTGACACAAACCAACCAATTTACTGATTTAAAGATTCTAGAATCACTCTATATCTCCAGTCTTAAACCCTCTCTCAACAGTGACAGTGGTCCTTACAAATTGCAGCTCTCATAATTTAAATAATGTATTCAACTGATACCATAACCTTTTTTGGATACTATTTTCGCATTAACGAATGTTGCTTTTTTATAAATTTTGATAAAAATAATATGATATCCTGATGATGGGAATGATATATTTCCCGAAACGTTGATTTGTAATTTTTTTGCTGAACCACTGATCTTTGTTAATTTTGAAAGAGATTCCATTCCTGTTAATTTGTCTACTTGTTTTTTACTATTCTAATTTTTCGAGGATTTAATAAGAACTATTTAAGAAAATTAACGATATTACTATCAAAATTATAATTAAATATCAATAAATATAATAAAACTATTATTCTATCTTTCAAATTGAATAATCGCACAAAGGAGTCCAAATCTTCTATTCCACTAATATTGAAATGACGAAGGATCATTAAAATTCAAATTCAGATTAAAATATATTGTTAATTCAATTCTTTGAAATACATAGGTACATATGCAATAAATGTGATGCGCATCACAGACAAGAGATTAAAGGTAGAAAAAAAAAAAAATTAAATCTCAAAAATGATAGTTAGCATTCTATCGCTTTCTTTGTGATGTAGGACTTCCATTGAAATGGTTCAGAAAAAATATGAAATAATTCTCTTATATAATGGTTTTGGTAAGGAATGCTATAGTAAAAATCGAAGGTAAGTAAATCTTCTTATTTTTTCATTGCTGGTATACTTCCAGGGATCGGGCCTGGATGTTGTTTTGGCCGGAACTCTT
>JABUQX010101485.1:10000-20000 GCA_015478945.1 Trachelipus rathkii
ATAAAAGATTATTAATAATATATATATATATATATATATTATATATATTAGTTATATATATATATGGACCTTAAGTAAGACATTGGCTTACCTCAAGATAGATATTCAGTTTGAATCAGAGTCTGCGGAAAATCGCTTAGATTGAAGTATAGCGATTTTAACATCTCTGTATTTATGATTAACTATAAAAAATAGAAAGAATACTTTACGTTCTCTATTTTCAACTACTGCATATAACCGCTCCACAAATACATCAAATATAATTAATATGTGACTAAAACAGAGCATTTTTTTTTTTTTGTTTTTGTCGCTGCCACGTCATGCATTTTGAATGGAAAGCTTTAAAGCAATATTAGAGACGCTCCTGAATACATCAAATAAATCGTCAAAAAATTGGAAAATTATTTTTAATGTGTCATAAATACAATTAAAATGAAATAACCTTTTTAAAAAAATTAAACATGAAAATTGGCTATTTTTTTTTTCGCTTTATTTTAGAGCTTCACATGCTATATATATATATATACATCTTTCAACGACATTACCTCAGGTCATCCACTAATAGCATAATAGATATCGATATATTATAAGTATATATATATATATAATATATAAATATTATATATATATATATATATATATAATATATATATATATTATATATATATATATATATATATATATATATATATATATATTTATATATAATATATTAATATATAAATATTATATATTATATATAATAATTAATATTAATAGTATAATAATATATATATATATTATATAAGTTTATATATATATATATATAGTTATAGTATATACTATGGTAAGATTTTTTTAATGCTCACAGTATGTAGCTAGAGAACGGGAGCATCTACAGTAAAACAAATTATTATATTTGGAATCAGCCGAAAATTCTTAGGGTTGGATTAACTTTTTTTTTTTTTTTTTTTTTTTGAAGTTAAATTGATTTTTTTTTTTTTAACTAAGGAAATTCAATTCCCTAGGGTAAACCGCAAAGATGGCAGGGGTCGGGGGCTCTCTGCCTCCCGGTGAACGACGGGGGGAACTATAAATCCACGCCCTTCACTGGGGATTTGGTCTCGTCGGAACCCCGCTCTTTGGTCTTTGGGTGTCGCGGGGGTTCCTGTTACCGACGCATGCCCTCCGGGGTATTTAGAAAGTCCCCCTTGATACCCGTCGGCTCGAGCCCTAAATTGGTTGAAATAATTTTTGTTTTTTTTTGGAAATTTTAAGTTTTTTTTTTAGGGGGCTGTTCGAGCGAAGGGGCAGAGGGGGTTAGGATGTTTCATACCCTCGGAGTGGGATGGTTGGAGGAACCCGCGACCCAAAGACCAAAGAGCGGGGGTTCGGAGACCCTCCCCGGAGGGGGGGACTTCGTCCCCCCGTCGTCCACCGGGAGGCCGAGAGACCGCGACTCCTGCATGCTCGTTGCGGTTTAACCCTCAGGTATTCCTTTTATGATTAAAAAAAAAAAAAATTTACTTCAAAAAAAACAAAAAGTTAAATCCAGATCTTTAAAGATATTTTCGGCTGATGTCAATATATTTAATTTGTTTTAACTTAGTTGGACCTGCCGTTCTCTAGCTACATACTGTGATCGAACATTAAAAAAATCTGACCATTTATTATACCTATATATATATATATAATATATATATATTAATATATATATATATAATATTAAATATTATATATATCTACTCTATATATAATATATATATTATTATATATATATATATTTATTATATATCTAATTATATATATATATTATATATTAATATATATATTATATTTACTACAGTCCATTATACTTATTCAAAATATTATATGTAGCTAATTTTTATATTTAGTTAATTTTGTAATTGAATATAATTTTAGTTTAAATATTATCTTCAGTACAGAACAGAAAACTTATTTTGAATAAATGGCACAAATTAAAATATATATGAATCTCGTGTATCAATTATTTCAATTGATTGCACTCCATTATAATTATATAAAAAGTAGATATATTTATAGGAGGCAAATCAATTTTGGTATCTTTCAATATTTATAATTATTGGCTATGGGAAAATTATTACAGCATAATTGCAACCACTTTTCTATTGTAGTTGAGAACGTACTTAGGGGATGGCAAAGAAGGTTATCCTCTCACGCATCTGAAACCTATACACACTACTCATAATTTATTTTAGAGAGGGGCACTCCTTGGTTTAAAGAGCTTAAGGTCTGCATATATATAATATAATATAGTATAAAATAATATTTATCACTATATATATTATTTATAATTATTATATTATAATTATAATATATACTATATATATATTATATATATATATATAATATATATATATTATATAATAGGTATATGTCAGTGTCCTATAAGCTGACTCATGTAACTCGAGAACGGCGGCACCTACAGTAAAACAAATTATTTTTTGGAATCAGCGGGAAATATTAAGTAGATGTGGTTTTTTTTTTTTTTTTTTTTTTTTTTTGCATGTATTCGTCGGAAATATTTATAAAAATAAAAATTATTTTTCCTATTTAGGGGGCTCGAGCCGACGGATGAATAGAAGGTGGATTTAGCGAAGTCGTCCACCCGTCGTTACCTCATTAGCGGGAAGCCCGAAAGGACCGCCTTTGACTCCTAGCCATTTTGAGCGGTTTTACGCTATGGTATGTCCTTTGTTAAAGTATAACTAAAGTGTTAAAGGGAAGTAAAGATATTCTTTTTTTTTTTAAGCTAAAGAATCCATTTATTGTTAGGTAAACCGGTTAAACGATGGCAGGAGTCGGTAGTCTCTCGGCCTCCCGGTGGATTATTTTACGACGGTAGGAGGACTTCGTCCCCGGCTCTGTCCTTAGCGTCGGCTGCGGCCCCCTAAATGGGGAAAATAATTTTTTTTTTAAAGATATTTTCGACGAGTAAAATGCAAAAAAAAAAAAAATAATAAAAAATAATTAAAACCCTGCGCTTAAAATTTTCCGGCTGATACCAATTAAATATATATTTTGGTTTTACTGTAGTTGCTGACGTTCAAGAGTTACATGATGTCAGCTTTAGACCTGTGACATTATTATTATTCATTTAATTATTATTATTATTATTATTATTATATAGTATATTATTATTATTATTATTGTTATTAGTTATTGTTATTAAGTTATTATTATTATTATTATTATTATTCTATCTATATTATATATTATTTTGATTATTATTATTAATTCTATATGTTTATTGTTATTGTTATTTAATTAATTATTATTATTATTATTATTATTATGTATTATTATTATTATTATTATTTATATATTATTATTATTATCATTAATTATTATGTTATTATTATTATTATTATTATATGTACTAAATTTAATATTAAATTTACAACTGCATAAGATGGAAAGAAAGGGCATTTAAATAAATTAGTAGAAGCAAAATACATGTGTTAAAAGAAATGCTTTCTTACGTGATGTCGAACTTCATCCAACGAGACCGGCTTCGATTCTAATTTTAGCCTAGCTTAAGTAAAATAGTATTTGGCAAAGTGTCAGAAAGTTTATAAAAAAGTACGAAAAATGTACATTGCCTGCGTATCTAGGAATTGGCCATATATATATATATATATGATATCATATAAATAATATATTATATTATATAATAATATTATTATATATATATATATATATTATATTATATATATCTATAAAATAGTATATATATATATAGTATATATATACTATATATATATTAATTATATATATATAATATATTATTATATAAACCCCCACCCCTATACCTATATATATATATAATAGATATAATATATAATATATATATAATATATATTATAAATATATTATTATAATATATATTATATATATATATATATATATATTATATTATATATTATATATCTATATATTATATATATAATATATAATATATATATATATATATATATTATATATAATATATATTAATATATATATAAATATATATATATTATATATTATATAATATATATTAATATATATAATATTATAATATATATTATATTATAGTATATATATATTATATATCTAATATAATATATTATATGATATATAATATATATAGTATTATTATATATAATATATATTATAATATTATATATATAATATATTATATATATATATATATATAAGTATATTATATAATATATATATATTTTATATATTATATATATTAATATATATTTATAATATATATATATTATTATAATATATATTATAATATATATATTTATATATAAATATATATAATATATAGTAATATTATATATATATATAATATATATAATATTATATATATATATATTATAATATATATTATATATATATATATTAATATAATTTATATTATATATATATATTACTATCCATATATATTATATATATATATATATAATATATATAATAACTTATATTAATATATATATATCTTATATATTATATATTATTTTATATATATAACTATATATATATGTAATATATCTATATAATATATAATATTAATATATATTTATATATATAGTATAATATATATATATATATTATTTATATATATATATATATAATATATTAATATAATTATATACTACTACCAATATAATACTTCATTCTATATATATTATACTATTACCAACCATATATTACCTATATATATATACCACTATTATAATTATATCTATTAATATTGACACATCGCACACAGGAATGTACAAACACCATCCCATCCCATTCCGAAAAAAAACCGACATCCGCACACATCGCGCATCCCGCGATGTAGATAACTCACATTCCCACTCACATCCCGCATCCCATCAAAAACAGGAAGTGAACAAAATTAAATCACAATTAACATGAGCACCAGATTATTCAAAAGTAAATGCTACGATTAATCCTAACTCAATAAGATATGGCTGTAATTTTATTCAATACACCCACTAACCCACCAATTATATTAATATTATACTGATACTATACACCCATATATTTATATAATATATACTCTTAACCTAATCATATAATATATATACCACAACTATATACTGATATATACCTATACATATATATATAAATATATATATATATAGACCAACACTCACCACACACACACAACCTATCCCCATACTACACCTTACCCCCTCACTATATCTATAAACACCTAGTATATTACAGTTTCATACCATTGCTAGGATGGATTGCTCCAGGAATTGCAAAATTAAAGGGTATTCATAGTAAAACTTTTATTATTTTCTATTTTTGCTCACACTCTCTTTTCACTTTTTTAATTTTTTAACTTTACTAAAACTGATTGCAGGTTGCAACATATATATATATACCTCCTCACACAAACTACCATCACCACACTATATATAACCTATAAATAACACCTATAATATAAACACAAACTATAACTATATATATATATATATATACTCTATATATAATAATACCTACTCCACCTCTAAAAAAAAAAAAATATATATTATAATTATATCGTAACCTTCAGCCCGAGGGAAAGACCTTACTTCCTTCAGTCAGGCCGCATGTGAGGAAAGGGTCGCTTGGAGAACACAGGGGCCGCAGGGTAACCAACAACCAAAACAATTCCTCTGGTAGTCAGGCTTATCGCGGATGCCTGGAACAGTTTCAGCATTAACAACCACAACAAAACTGCCAATGTTTCATTAACACGTCTGAGTGGGGGGCAAGCTAGAGTTAGTAGAGATAGCTCACATTTTCTCGCTAAACCCAGTCTCAAACAGGGGCCCCCCTCGCTGCTAGGCGAGTGCTAATATATAAATACTATATATATATATACACCTATATATACTAACCTCCCTATATACCCCTCCCACCCCCCAACTACCTATAATTATATATCTATATATATAGTACTACATATATTTGTGTGTGTAGTGTGTGTGTGTGTGGTGTGTGTGTGTGTGTGTGTGTGTATGTGTGTGTGTGATAAGCGTTTATAGGTTAGGCGCCTAGGTTATTAGGTTGGAGAAATATATATGGGTCGTAAAACGTTTATAATATATATATCACTATATATTATATAATATTATATTACTATATATATATAATACTATATATATAGTATATATATATACTACCACACACATCACTATATCTACATTTAAAACCTATATATTATATAATACCTCTCACTCTCGCTACATCGTGCGCTGTGTTGTGTGTGTGTGTGTGTGTGTGTGTGTAGTGTGTGTGGAACGGGTTATAGTTAGGTCTGGTGATAGATTAGGTGCTGTTAGTCACGCCACATCCAAAGTTGAAATGCAAGGAATAAACCATTCAGCTTTCATAATTTCTCTGACAGCCACTAACCCTTCCCCCTTTTTTTTTTAGCACATAAATACACTATTTACCGTTCCCTCGTCACATATTTTGTTGCTTGCTGCCTGTGTGTGCGTGACATAAAAAATACACACACACACAGCACACACACACCAACACACGCACACACACACACAGCAGCCGCACACACACACACAGCAGCAACAACACACACAGCCACACACACACACACACACACCACACATCAACACACACACACGCACACAAATTACCACCCCGAGAAAATGAACGTCAGATTTTAGTTTTTGTTCGCTGTGATTGATCTGATATGAGCGGCTCAAGTATATTACCATATATATAGTAGGTATTATAATACCACACATACCTATATAATATATATACTACTTGTAATATATAACACACATATCACTAGTATATATATTATATTACCTATATAATATAATCAACCACTATATTATCTATATATATATATACCCACACACACACACTATATATATTATATATATTTATATATCCAGTTCCGGCGCTTATATCACCTAAATAATAGTCTGGAAGACAGAGAGAGAGCCGGGCCCGCGTAATAAATATGTTCGAGCAAGGTGCCTTTACCTATGTTATCGGACCCCTAAAACTCGATTTTGGGGGTTTTCAGCATCCTCAGGAATGTCTAAAGGGCCCCCCTTAAGGGGTTCCAGACGAGAAAAGAAGATAAAATGAAAAAATATAGAGTGTATAAGAGAAGAAGACGAAGAAAGGATGAAGAAAATAGGAATGAGTCAGATATAGAGCAGTAGCCCGGTGTCGGAAGCGGAGTAGGTTCGATGCGGTTCTGAATAAGCATACATTCGTTTAATTTACCAATATTGGTGTCATTTAGCATGTTTTCCACCCCATAGATCCCGAATTTGATAGTTTTATGTTGTTATGGGGAGTCTGAACACTCCCAGGGAGTGATGTAACATACATTAGACAGGTCAAAACAAGTTTTACTTCAGGGGCCTCACTCCCTAGGGGTGTTCAGACTCCCCTCAGTAACTTGAAACTATCAAATTCGGAATCTTTGTAGAATGTGTATGTATGGTTTTCTGGGTTATTTTCTGAGGTCGGAGTTCTTGTGACGAAAAAGAAAAGAGCTGTCAGGCTAAAACAATTGAGGTTTATGAATTTGGCCGAAGTTGAAGTTATTGTAATAAACACCTACAAGCAGGGAAAAATCATCTCGGTTATACACTCTGCACATTCAGAGTGCTCCCAGAGCTGCAAATCCCAAGGGGAACCAAAGATGTGCAACATTTAGCATATCAGTTTGTAGAACGAAATCTATCTATCTATCTATCTATCTATCTATCTATCTATCTATTGCTAGTCTATGCTATGCTATTTCTATCTATGGCTATGCTAATCTATCTATCTATCTATCTATCTATCTAATCTATCTATCTATCTAATCTATCTATCATGCTATGCTATCTATCTATCTATCGTTAATACTTGAACAGATACGACATGAATATCGTAGATGAAAACAGTCACCCGATGGTGGTCCGAGTGTGCAGGTGGGCTGGTGCTGCTTGGAGGGACCGGTTTTCAAATTTAATTTTTGAAAAGGGGTTCTAAGTAGTTAATATACAATCAAAAATATTTTGTATTATCAACCAATCGTTAATTACCTAGACATCAAGAAATTCTCAGATTAAGCCTTGTAAACACGGGATCCAACGGACTATTTCTTCTAAAACCTGGTGTTGAGAATCATGATGTCAAAGCTAAATCTACAAGTTTTATTTAACTCATTTAACTTCAAAAGAAGTTTTGGCCAACT
This sequence comes from Trachelipus rathkii, assembly GCA_015478945.1. Classification (NCBI taxonomy): domain Eukaryota; kingdom Metazoa; phylum Arthropoda; class Malacostraca; order Isopoda; family Trachelipodidae; genus Trachelipus; species Trachelipus rathkii. The sequence continues at coordinate 18,249 of JABUQX010101485.1, forward strand.
ATAGGAAGTTGAACTAATTGGTCTAATCATTAGGAGCTTACGAATCTTATATTTAAATTAAGCATGGAAAGTAGGTTTATATTGAGCATAATATATATATAATTAGTATATATAAGTATATATATATTATATTATATATATATGATATATATAATATATATTATATTTATATTATATGAATAATATATATAGTAATAAATAATAATAAAATGTAAATAGTAATATATAATGAATATATTATAGTAGTACGGCAGAAATTTCATATAGAGCAAGATGCCGCTTAACCAGGGATGGCTGTTGTAGCGACTCGCGAGACAATGTGTTTATTATTAGTTTTTTAAAAAGAATATAAACTTATTCTCATTACCCCTTTTTCAAAAAAAATTATATAATAAATTAAAAAAAGTATCTTTTAAAATGATTGATAAAGATTTGATAATCTTAATATTGACTACTGAATAATTTTAATTAAAACTAAATTTTATATCCGTTCGGGGGCGTGAATTTTTCATTAACTATATATATATATATATATATAGATATATATATTTCATAATTATATATATATATTAATCCCTTTGCATCCTTACTGTCTTTAATAATGAAGGATTATGAAGAAAATAACTTTCACCTGGATAGGAAAACAGTTTGCGAGATATACGAAGGTCGTTTTATATTCAGTGATGTTTTTGAACCTGGAGTGAGTCGCAAGAATGAAGGACGTATATTATAATATATAATAGACAGTAATATATATTTATATTATATATATATATATATATAATAGATATATGTATATTTATATATATATAATATAAATATATATATATAGATAATAATGATATTAGTATAATATATATATATAGGGACTTGTGGTTATATTATGGATCCGTTAATTTTTTGTTTTATGTAAAGAATTTTTTTTGTCATTATTGTTTAGTATATAATACTACATAAATAAAATTGATGATTAGAAATAAAGATGCGGAAATTTGAATAATTTATTAAAATTTAAATAATAAAAGAAATTTAAGGAGCATTTTTGGCCAGGTAAGAATTTTTTTTTTTAAGAAATTTAAGAGTAGAGGTTCTGAAAAAATAATGGGAGAGAGTTGAGAGGGAGTTCAGTGCCATGCCCACACTACTTTATGATGACCGCGTAAATTAGAGAAAACAATGTAATGAGAGCAGCGCCAGAGAGGAGAGTACATAACCTGAAGCTAATCATGGAGGGTCCTATGAAGAAGCAAACAGCCCGTAACTTCTATGGATTCGAGGGATAGGATGCCGTAAACCTGTACCTAACCTACCATGGAAAATAGACGTGCAGTAACCTTATACCGTAACACTAGACAGTATATATTTTTGCGCCGTAACCGCCTTTTTTTCTCTTGTTTTCCCCCTTGTTTTTCTAAATAGAGAGTTTCGCGATTTCAAGAAAATATTGAGAGTATTCTCGTTCTCCGGTAACGTACCCCACAAAAAGTAACAATTTTAAAATTAAAATAATTTATTTTTTTTTTTTTTTTTTTTAAATTTAAGATTTTTTTTTATCGCTGTGTTAATCAAAACATGAAATTTATTTTAGTTAGTATCATATAATACATATATGAAAAATGAAGATAATGAAAAAACAAACAAAAACAGAAGTATAACGGATCCTAATATATCAATAAGGACCTATAAATATATATTATAGATATATATATATATATATATATAATTATTATATATATTATATATTATATTATA
>JABUQX010101486.1:0-5000 GCA_015478945.1 Trachelipus rathkii
TTGAAATTTTTCATAATATTATATTATATATTATTTATATATATATATATAATATTATTATATATATAATATATATATATATATATATATATATATTATATATATATATATATATATAATAATATATATATATTATACGTACCTATATATTATATATATATATATATATATATATATATATATATATATCATCCACATTCTTTCCCCAAGAATGGAAGTAAGGTGCGTGACAAGCACCGGGAACAGAAAAGCAGTTGAAGAATATGACACAAGTCGAAAAGAAAGCCCAGCGTTATCGCCACCTTTATAGCTATTAGGGAGAACTGGAGAATCTTGTTCTTCAGCTACTGTTCTCATTTTCATGCCTTTTTTGAATATCTTACTACTTCTCACAAGACTGTTATATCTTCTCATCCAAAAACTGGGGTCTTTTATTTAGGGGATTTCAATGTACACAACAGTAAATGGTTATGGGGGCCATCTTATACTGATTAAGTGGGGAGGAGGCCGAATCATTCAGCATTCTCAACGATCTGGAGCAACTAATTAAAGAACCCACACACATTCCGGATCGTCCCAACCAATTCTTGAACATACTTGACCTATGTTTCACCACTAGTCCTTCTCTCTATAAATACACCACCTTCGCTCGTATTTGTAAATCTGACCACAACCTTATATCTCTCAATTTTAATACTTTCTCTCTCACAGCTCCATCCTGCCCTATGCGTTTTTCCTTGCACTTTAATCGGGCCGATTGGGGGGCCTTGCGCTGCTTCAACGCTAACTATAATTGGAATGACTGCTTTGACTCTAGTGATGCTTCGGCTTCTGCCGATAAGGTGGGAGTTGTAATCGTTAATGGGATTAGTAGGTTCATTCCTTCTCCGACTAAATCTTTCTCTACTCATAATCCATGGTTCGATCTTGCTTGTTCTCTGGCCATTCAGGCTAGAGACAGTGCGCATCGGGGGTGGAAAAATTCTCGCTGTTGTATCAGTCTTGCTAATTTCTATTCAGCTAGAAATCGTTGCAGGGATACTCCTCTTCGTCGAGCAAAAAGGGCTTTTATCAAACGAAAGTGCGCTAACATCCTTGGTTCTCCTACTGATAAATCTTTTTGGCCTCTTGCCAAAAACATCTCTAACAACTTCTGTAAATCTGCCTTCCCTCCTCTTATTCGATCTGAAGGTTCTGTTGCTAATTCTCCAACTAAAAAAGTCAATCTCTTTGGCCTCCTATTTTCCTCTAACTCAAATTTAGACGATTCTGGCATTCCTCCTCCTCCTCTTTCTTCTCTCAGGTGTCCTATGCCTTTGCCTGTGATTACATTTGATCGGATGCATGGGCTCCTAAAATTTATGAACATTAGAAAGGCGGGTGGGCCGGATGGCATTATCACTGTGTAGTTTGAGGAGTTGTTGCTTCCGTTTGCTTACCCTTCCTCTCGTTCAACTATATTCTCTATGTCTCAATACTAATACTTTCCCTCAGTGTTGGAGGCAAGCACACGTATAAACTGTTCCGTAAAAAGGTAGCCGCTCTGATCCTTCTAACTATCGTCCTATAGCTCTCACTTGTATTATATCTAAGATCTTTGAAGCCCTTCTCAACTCTTATTTCTTAGATCATCTGAAATCTCACTCACTTCTTTTCGATCGCCAGTACGACTTTCGGCGCTGAAGCGTCTTATGGCGATATACTTTTCCCAATCTATGATTTATGGTTTTCCGCCCTCAGGAACTTACGGTGGAGACTTTGGTGGTGGCGCTGTGAATATCCCAAGGCATTTGACCGGGATATACACGCCATCATGCGCTCTTTTCAAAAATTCCCTCCTTTGGGTTTCTCCTTCTCTTTGCTTACTTATGTCTGGCTTTCTCTCAAATCGCTAAATATGGCTGTTGTTGGATGGGGCGACTTCTTCTTTTTCTATCAATAGTGGTGTTTCTCAGGGTTTTTGTCTATCTTCCTACTCTTATTTATACTTTTCATTAATGATCTTCCCACCTGCACATCTAACTCTATCTACTCGTATGCCGATGACTCGACCCTTCTTTCTTCAACTCATTTCAAATTTTCTCCCTCTTTTCACTTCTAGAATTGCCTGCTCGTCTTAATCTTTCCGATTCTATTCTCGCTGATGGATAGAATTTCCGGGTGGGTCGTCTCAACCTTGTGAAATTTTAATTCTTTAAAAGCCCAACTTTTACAAATCTCCTCTCTAAGACACCTCCTAACTTTCCTATCTTCTTCGACTCTCATCTCTCCTGTTGACAATATAACATCCTTGGTCTTAACATAAACAAAAAAATGTGCTTGGAACCTCACATCACAAAACGCGTTTGCCAGGGTGGTCTCAAAAAACTGTGAGTTTTGTTTAGGCTGCGATATTTTTTTCTCTTCTCGTTGCTCCAGCTTACTATTAAGGGTCTCATCCGCCCTTGTAAGAAGTACTGCTCTCATACTTGGGGGGGGGGGCTTTGGTTTCACCGGCTTGTCGGATTAGGTCGGTCAAAGGCAAAAGGCTATAAACTCTTCTGCACTTTTTCAGTTCATTTGAACCCTCTATCTTTGCGGCGTGGTGTTGTGCTTTATCTCTTTTCTTAGGGTACCACGCGACAGGTGCTCGAGGACGTTTAATACACTCGCGTTTCCACACCTTTTACTACGCCCTCGTAGCACAAGGGGTGCTGTGTCAGGGCATGAGTTTTGTGTTGATATTGGTAACTCCAGGCTTGTTCGCTGCGGTGCTTCCTTCTTTCCTGCCATCCCTGTTCTGTGGAATTCTTTTTAATCTTCTGTGTTTCCTGTTGATTTTAATCTCTTTCACTTTAGACATGCGGTCTGTGCTCATTCTGCGTTAGTTACGTTAGTGATGAATATATGAGGTGTGCAATAATCTCTCCTTAAATAGGGCTCTGCCCGTGGTGTGTTGGACAACTGTAAAAAAAGTCAAAAAATCACCCTAGGAGCTTCACGAGACGCTGACAACCCTCACTATGATCTGTCAAGGTGGGGCTCATCCCTTGCCCCAGGTGGGCCACAACCATACCTCCTCACAAAACCCCGCTATTCACTCCTATTATGCACCTTTTTTCTCGCCTCTGCCGAACTCACATTTCTCTCCTCCAGGTATTCCTATTAATGATCATCCACTTTTCTTCGATCTTCAGCCAGTCGAGTTACAAGCAAAGTTCACCACATATACATCCCACTTATCCGACCAACTATCATCCTCCTTTCCACATGGACAAACCATCTCAAACGTTACTTTCATTTATTCCTTTCTTCACACCATACAACTCTCTAAACGTTCATTCTCATTTTATAAATCTTCTCACATTAGACGCCCCTAATAATAGAAATGGTTAGGAAATGAAATTTGTACGGTTCATGAAGAGTTGTTTGGCTTAGTACCTGTTCAAAGCACGAAAGGAAATCTCAAGCGGAGTCAGTAGTACGAATTAAAAATAAAGTAGTAGATTTTTTGATTGGATAACGACATGACGGTGCAACAGGAATGTTTTAGAGTTGTGCAAGCTTTTGAAAATATCCAGCGGCATTGTATGTTCATTGCTGTTCACATTCATGTGGAATTCAAAACACTGGAAACTTTATTGATACATTGAAAAGAAGTGGAACGATTTTCCAAGATACAAAAATGGAAAAAAAAAACTAACAAGTATGCGAGAAATGAGGTGAGTGAAAAGTTATTATCTATGGAAGTTTTTAATGCAAGAGCAAACTTAAAGAGGTTTGAGATGGATCATGATATTGAACCTTCTTCACAATCCTCAAATCTTTTGAAATATATAATCGCAAGTGAATAGGTTATAAGTTTAATTATGATATCAACTTTATTCTCCTTCACTTTTCCATTAGTACTATATTACAGTCTTTATCATTAGTGCCAGCAACTGCTCTTACTCGTACTGGAAATCTGATGCTTCTTTTCAAGCATTGTAGAAGTTGCAATAGAACTTCTGCTTTCTGTTAGTGAAGAGTTGATAATGCCTCGTTTAAGAATCAATGTAAAGCGAAAAGTAATAAAGCAATTGCAACTCCTTTCAGTGGTGATCTTTCAAAAGAGTTGGAGAATGAGTTCGTTAGCCATGCTTATTAATCTTGGCAAAATGATTTCATCATAATCTATTAAAATTTTTACGAACTTTGCAAATAAACTTGATCTATACAGTCATAATTAAATTAAGAATTTAGTATCTATCTCACCCACAACGTGCACTTCAGAATGATATTTCTCTACAATGTTAATGCTCAAAGCATAACTTTCCTAATTCTAAAGGGAATGAAAGACTATCAGATCTGGGTTTAATGAGGGTTCATCAAAGCGGCGAAAAAAAACGGATAAAGCTATTAACAATTTTCTGTTCGGAGAGCAAATATAATCATTTTTATAGCATTTATTTATTTTTCCTATTTTTTTCTTTTTGAAAAGTAAATATTTTTTTTTTTAATTTTGAAATTGCTCTCAAAATTCAAAGATAAATTATTTTACTCAGTTTTATTTTATTTCAGTTCCCCTAAAAAAAATTGCCCAAAAATTAAGTTATATTGAAAATCTGGCAACAAGCACCAACATTTTACCATTTTCTTTTGAGAAATTTTATGCGAAAGATATAACATGCATATTTTTATATCTTTGAATAAAGCGAAATGAATTAAAACATTATTTGCATATTATGTGCCTTTGAATGTAGTATTAAACAAGCAGAAGAAATTGCATTTTGCTTTAGTATTTTGTTACGTATATCTAAAAGAAGTGCGTCTTAATATTGCTGATTTGTCTTCTGAAATTTCAGAAGTCCTTTAAATAGATGAATTTTCTATAGATCACAAATTTCAAGAATTAGTAATTTATACCTTGATATTATATATATATATTTTAAATATTAGTCCAAATGACCATTATATTCAACAATATTTGCATAAAACCCTTTCATTTTCCAGTTATTTAAAAAAATAGTTGCAGGACACAA
>JABUQX010101487.1:12500-18463 GCA_015478945.1 Trachelipus rathkii
ATATATATATATATATATATATATATATATATATATATATATATATATATATATGTCATACTAACTTATATAATTTAAACATATTCACATATCTATATATATATATATATATATATTAGCGGCGACTCCAGTAACTTTTTACTACTCGGGTTCTCTCGTTTTTCTCTCCGCTCTCTCTCTCTCTCTCTCTCTCTCTCTCTCTATATATATATATATATTATATATATATATATATATATATATATATATATATATATATAATATATATATTTAATAATAATATATATATATATTTATATATATATATATATATATATATATATATATTAGATACTAATTTTTTGCTAATTTACTTTTTTAATATTTATATATTCTATGGTAACTGTTATTGTTTTCATTCCGTTATTTCCGAGAAGCCTGATCCGTCAGCTTTTATAATTAATTGAAAAATAGCATTATTTTTAAAATTTTAATAAATAATTTTAAATAATCTCTTATATGTATTCTGTAATAATTTCTTTCATATGACTAATTTTTCGCAAAAAATAAGAATTTTATCATAACTTTATGAAATTTTTAGAAGATTGATAGTTTCTATAATGATAACTCGGGCTAAGCCCGAGTAGCCCGAGTGTACTAGTCGCCTCTGATATATATATATATATATATATATATATATATATATATATATATATATATATATATATATATATATATATATATATATATATATATATATATATATATATATATATTACCGTGTTACAAGGTGGGTTAAAATAATCACATGAAATATTTTCTCCGAAAAAAAAAAAACTCTAAATTTGTTGATAAAATTTTTACAAGTAAAAATGCCAGTATACTTATTTACAGTAATAATATAGAAAGCAAACTAACAAACAAAATAGGTAATTTAGACTTATAAGCACACTTAGATACATATGAGCATGTGAAGTGCTAATTTGGGCTTTAACATTCATTTGAACTTCAAAGCACAAGGGTTGGTCCCTTTAGCGCTTCAATTGTACATCGTGCTATTATCGACCTTACGCATTGGGGTACCTACAGGCTTTTCAAGGCACTCCGCCTCTCTTCTTTCATACATCATATATATACTACACCTAATACAACTACAAGTTTTCCTTTTTTATTAATTTTAAGACCGTTTTGAATCGTGCAACCTTGTAGATCCCTGGAGGAAACAGCCATGAATTATCATCTTATCTTACAATCCTTCCCGTATAATCACTTGGGTGTTAACTGCCTGCAGTTGAAGAGTTTATGACGTTAAGGAACTACCGGACTTTCTCTGACTACCCTATGGGTAGTCAGAGAAAACCCTGTAGTACACACGGTCTTCTTTCCTTTTAATTAAAATTGAAATCACTAATAATAATATAATAAAATTTAATTTATTTTCAAATTTTTCATGCACGAAAAGGTTGAAATATTATTTCAACTGCAGATTATTTTGTTTTTCCTTCTATTCTCGGAATAAAAGTTGTAATGAGTGAGACAACTTTTTAAAGGTTTCACGTTTGAACTTAATATGAGGAAGGATAATTGCTAAAGTTTTCAACCACATATTTATTAAAACGTTTATGAAATATAACTTTGTTCACGAGCGTATACAGAAACGCATTATATATATATATATATATATATATATATATATATATATATATAATAATAATATATATGTATATATATATATATATCTCTCTCCTATCATAATATAATAATAATAATAATAATAATAATATATATAATAATATAATATATAATAATAATAATAATAATAATAATAATAATAATAATAATATATATATATATATATATATATATATATATATATATATAATAATATATATAAATATATATATATATATATATATAACTCATATATATCAAAAGGACGTTGATTACATTTTTGGACAATTAAACATTATAATAATATATATATATGTAACATATATATATAATAATAATAATAATAATATAATAATATGTAATAATAATATGTATATATATACTCTATATGCTATATGCTCTCACTGCTCTTCATGCTGTATATATATATGTGACTTGCATAATTGCCGTCGTTTAACTTTTGAAATATTTTGGTATTTGTAAGTTAAATTCATCTTTCTTTGCTTTGTAAATTTGTTATTCAGCATAAAATGAGGGAGCTGCAGCATAAGTCTTCCCCTGCTTTCCTCGCTATTTGTGAAATTATACTATATATAACTGCTATATATATATATACCTTCATATATATACCCTATATATATATATATATATATCTATATCTTACTCTCTATCTTATACTATATATATATATATATATCTATATATATATATATATATAAACTATATATATATATATATATATATATACTATATATATATATATATATATATATATATACTATATATATATATATATATACTTATATATATATATATACTATATACCTATATATATATATATATATATATATATATATATTATATGGTTCGAAGTTAAAAACCATAACTGACACATAACGACACCCGCTAACGACCAAAGAGTATAAATACCAACAAAAATGTAATCAAAAGCTAACGCTTATATTTTACTTTAATAAATTTTTGACAAAAACAAATTTTTCGCTCATGCGCCGCCCGAGTAAAATAGTGATCCGTTTAGTTACGTTTAATTGCGTTGTCATCATAGCATACTTAGATTGATATTTGTTTTCTTTAACTTTACTAAATTCCAGATACTTTAATCATATATATATATATTACCATTCCACATTAAGCAGTAAGCGTCCACTGCTTTACTTATAATGATGCTCTGATATATATACTAATATATATATATATATATATATATATATATATATATATATATATATATATATATATATATATATATATATATATATATATATATATATATATAAAATTACATGAATTTCGTTAAAAATAATAAGGGAAATACATTTAGTTTAAAACCTCCATTAATAAATCACTTTAAATGCGCAAAGAATTAAGAAATGGGATTTTTGTATAACGTTAATCATGAGTTCTTCTTGTTCATAACAAAGCAAGAAATAAAATAACAATAAAATAAGAAAAAATAATAATAATAAAAAATAATAATAGAATGTTAAATAAAATAAAAAACAATATCATATAAAAAAATAATAAAATGTTTAAAATAAGAATAATAAAAAAAAAGGAAGTGAATGATAAAAGTTTGGAGGCTTTCCTCAATTCTTTAGGGCCTAACTTGAAGACATTTCTGTCAAGTTTTATTTCGTATATCCTCCCTTTCTTTTCTTCTTTTTTAAAGTTTTTGGTTTTGTCCGAGTTTGGAAACAATTCCCTCTTTTATTATTATTATTATTATCTATTATTATTATTATTATTATTATTATTATTATTATTATTATTATTATTATTATTATTATTATTATTATTATTATTATTATTATTATTATTATTATTATTATTATTATTATTATGTGCCGAGTCGAAGTTCCGAACTCGGGGACTCGGTCATTTAGCGGACTTAGACTCGGACTCGGTCAGTTTTAGCGGACTTAGACTCGGACTCGGTGAAGATTCCAAATTCAGGGATTTCCAGGCAGAGCCCAACAATTTATTAACGTTGCCTGAAATTTTTTCACCTTTTTTTTTTTTTTTTTTTAGGGCCAAATTATGTGTCTGTATATTTTTGAATTTAAAGTTCCCTACCAGAATGGACAGGCAGTAGAACGTGCAGCTAACCTAGACTGATGTGCAACAGGTCGCATTCTATTCTCACACACCACACACATACAGAGTGCTTAAATTATGAAAGAAGGGACTTATCAAATTAATAATTGTCTTTTCAAAAATTGAAAATGAAAATGCAAAAACTCCTGAAAATCTCAAGCAAAATATTTTATAAATTAAATACAGAATAACTCAGAAACAAATTTGCTGTAAAAATTTCTCTGATAATCAAAAATGAAGGCAATCAATTAAATGTTTTTAATATTTAACAGTGTAGTCATCTGTGTTGAGTGGGTTTCCTCGAAGAAATGGATTGTCTGAAGGGTCAGTGAGTTTAGGTCTATCAACTTTCAATTTGTTTTCATTTATTATATTTATGCAGCATATTAGACCAAGCTTAAATTAGAATCTGAGACTAAACAGATGAAGACACCAACACTATTTGAGAGAAATGTCTTTGATAGTTTCCATTTTTTACACATTAATATAATTAGTTATATTATTTGAATTTCCTTGCAAGAAAGAGGCGCTTTGCAGCATCTGACATCAGGTAGTGTGGTTCTATGTTGTAAGATCAGTAAAAATATATATATATACCTGACATTCAAATTCGGTAAAATTCATACTAATTTTATGTGTCATGGATCAATCAGCGCTTTTGTAAGAAAAGAGCTTTGGAAGGGTTTTGTATAGCAAACAATCTTATGTAAAAAACTGGATAAAAAGCAAATGGTTTTAGCAGGGGTTGAAGGGCCAGCGTTAAGCAGGGAAGATGAGATGTGAGCGACACTACGGATGAATACAACTGTTGGGTGACATTAGAAAGAGAAACTAGGAGGGTGGGTGTTATTTTATAACTGAGAGAAGTGGGCTGTGCATGAACATGATGGCTAAAATTATGATAGTAAAAGTGAGGAGGAGAGGAGTTGGTGGAGTGAACAGGATGGTGTGATGATTGGTAGATAAATACAAAATATCTGGTGAGAATGTTGGTGAGAGGAAGTGCTTTGGAATTGCGGCAGGCTAGAAGTACCAGGAGAGCAGTTGAGCTTTGTATCCATCATCAGGGATAGTGGGTTCAGGGAGGTGAAAGAGGATGTTTTCAGAGGCATTTTGACCTGGGTCTTTCACATATGGGGCCGGAAACATGGAGTATAACAAAACTAGAGAGGAGGCAGAAATTTGCAAGCTGCAAATAAAGTGTAACATTAAAAACGATAATATGGAAGATTAAGAAGAATGGGAGTGAGAAAAAGAAAGAATTAGAAAGAGTATGGGTGTGATGCTATCATTAAAAGTAAATGTAACAGGAAGACCAGGTGGTGGGGACAATTGGAAGAAGATGGAGGGGTGTGTGGGAGGTGGGTGGGACTGAAGCTGGAGGGGAGGCAGGAACCCAAGGGAGGCCACAGGAAGGAATGGAAGGACTCATGAGATTCGCTGAGAAGACATCAAATGCCATCTATGATTCAGCTGATCGAAGAACGGGTCTTGGAAGATAGAGGGGTAGCCCCGAAGTACGCGTTAAGCTAATGGATTATGATATATTTAAAGCCATGTGAAGATGCAATATATATATATATATATATATATATACCTATCTATCTCTCCTCTTATATCTATATATATATATATATCATACTCTCTCTCTCTCTCTCATACTATACCTTGAAAAATATAAGAATAAAAATAAGAGAATGAGCACAGCATTAAATATTAAACAAAGGTTTTCTTACTTGATTAAAATTTTTTTTTTTAGAAAGAGCAAGAGAGTAAATCTCATTCTTACAAACAAACAAAGGACTTTTCTCAGAACATTGGCTAGAAGTGAAAAAGAGTTTCATAAATCAGTTCAAAGGGTTGAAAAAGACGATCAATTCAAATTATTGTTTGCTTCTTTGTTTTTTTTACAATCTAGGAAATATATTTTTAGTCTCTTAATCATGAGTGAAAAGAAAGTGATCTAATTTTGTATCTTTATATATATATATATATACATATAACATAATAATATATATATATATATATATATACATATATATATCATATATATATATAATAATATATATACTCTACATAATATATATATATATATATATATATATATATATATACTCATATATATATATCATATCTCTATCTATATATATATATATATATATATATATATATACTAATAATATATGTATATATATATA